>JAKSZT010054121.1:1941085-2016357 GCA_026826555.1 Tolypeutes matacus
AGATAGATAGATAGATAGATAGATAGATAGATAGATAGATAGATAGATATAGATAGAATGATATGGCAAATGTGGCAAAATGTTAAAGTTGGTGGATCTTGATATTGGTGGAAGGGCATGTTGGAGTTGTCAGTGTGGGTTTTGTATTATTTTTCCAACAGTCCTGTAAGTTTGAAATTATTCCAAAATAAAAAGCTCAATGAAAAAAAGTATGCAGTAAGATTTCCCATAACCTGAACTCACAATCCCATTTAGGACAGAAACAGTATAAATATTTGCTATACTATAAAATAATGTCATGTTTCTTTAAACCACTGATATTTATAATATAGGTGTCAATTCTATTTTTAGATGTTTAGTATCCATTCATGTTGGCCCAGATTTTAGCAAAGAGAGTTTGAAGTTCCTAAATGCTGTTCTCTTTCACTCAGTTAAAGCACTCTATATCACAGAATTCTTGAGAAAAAAACCTATAATTTTAAATACATAATTTATTAGGAAATCAAATTTCAGTATTTTATTACTACTGGAAATTTTCATACGATTCTGTATTTCAAAATATCATCAAACACTTAAGATTGTCTATATTGCTGTGGGAAATAAACAGTAAACTGAGGTTATGACTTTTTATGAAATATAACCTACACATGCTACCATGGCTCATTTTGTTTGTTTCATTTCCTATTAGAAGAAATTTTAATGAAAGGGTCCAGTAATATATCGAATATTAAGAGCAGAGGCGAAACTCGTGCTTTTGTGTAAGCTGTAATTACAATTGAAAGCAATTATATTACAAAGAATTTTTAAAAATTAACCCTTAGAATGCTGATCATGGGATATTCAATTTGGGGAATTTTTTTCTCATAATTGTTCTTTGAAAGCAGCAACCCAGACAATAGCATAAAGAAAAACAGAAATGTTAAGGTATAAGAGTCATTGTGAACTTTATGCAAAAACTGAAATAAATGAAGGGAAAAGAAGATACTTTTTTGTAATGTTCTTTTTTTCCATCAGAATTATATTTCCATTTAAAATAAAAAAGAAGCCACAAATTAGGAATAAAGAGTATGCATTGTTGAGCCTGACAGTTTTGAGTTCTTATCCGTAGTTCTTTACTTTCTAGCACTGTGACCCTTGAAACATCTATTTCCTGTCTGGAAAATGGAGAGTATGAAATTACCTAGCCGTTTTGATGATTGGTTGGCTGATTAAATGAAATAGAGAGTGTGAATTCTTAACAGTGCCTGGCATATATTCAACATTCAGGAAATATTTGTTAATAGGGTTCTTATTGTCCTTGGCGTCAGTAGAACTCTTGGGGGAAATTCATGTAGTGGTTCTCAAATACTCTGCAGCCCTCTGACTGCTGCTGTTTTTTGGTTATTTACTTATTTATTTATGCTAGTTGTTGACAATATAAGCAAAAGAAAGATAATCATGATTTTAAAAACACAAAGCTAAATTTAAAGGCCTATGGTTTTATTCTGAGTTTCTTTCATTCACTATTTTTGTTGTTGTTGTTATCATGCCATTTAGTCTACACAATAATGAGAATATGGAAGCTGTGCCCCTGTTTATGTGACTTTGTTTTAAAACACTTAGTGGCAAGCTTATTTTAGTCCCCCTCTCCCCATTTTTTTTCTTCTTTTAATTTTATGGCCATCGGAGCTCCAAAATCTGGGAATCCTAGCTCGGATCGTCTTCCCATGTGAGTTATTCATCCAGCCTTTACTTCAGGAGTTCCCTAAGAAAACTCTCAAGACATACAGCCTATTTCTTTGGCAGACAATTATAATCGTTATGATGACTTTCCTTGCTTTTCAAGTCTGTGTCCAATTCTTTCTGACTAGGATTTAAATGCTGGGGGTAATTTCTTTTTACCATATGTTACAGAGGACAGAGACATGGAAAGTAAATGGTTAAGGCTGACATAAAGTTTCAAGAGTTAACTGTGGGTATATCCCAGCCGAATTTGCCAGAGTGTACGAAAGGAAACACTGGGAGGGTGACAAGATTTCCAATCCAGTTGTGCAATACTTGGGCCTTCATACTTTTTTACATGTCAGGATATGTTCATTAAATTAAGGATTACGAATCATTGATTTTTCAACCTGCCTGTAGGTTGAAAATATATTTACCCTTTGATTTACTAGGATTATCACTAGAAGATTATAGCTTGGAGAAAGAAACAAAAAATGTGCTTAGTTGGCTACTGCTCACTCAAAATTGAATATCCTACAAGGTGATATATGTGTGTATGTGTGTGTGGGTGTGTATATATGTATATGTGTGTGCATGTATGTAAAATTAATCAACCTAGTCACAGGATTAAAGGATTTTGATAATAGAAGAAAAATATCACCCATAATATTCTGTCACCTTTTTTTCAGTATTAAAACTTCCTTTCTAACTCCATGTGCCCAGCTGTTTTCATAGTTGTAATGAAAATGTATAAATAGGAAAAAATTATCTATTTTTTCCAGTAATGTACCCTGAGCTGTTTTTCCAAGTTGGAATGGGCCTTCCTAAGTACATTTTTTATGACTGTGGAATGTAGTGACTTCACGCTTCCCCTGGTATTGCCTTTTAGATTGTTTTGACTTTTTAATTACAATTCTCTGTGTGCAGATTGCAGCCGCAAAATTTGGGGATAAAGTATAGGCCAAATGATAATCCTTCAGGCTCTTTATAAAAACTTTTCTCTCTTCTTTCCAAAAGACTTGAAACCACTTCTATGGTCAAGAATAATTATTTTTTTAAGACTCAATTCTTGATTTTCCTTTGGAGACATGTTCCCACCTCGGTAAATGATCCCATTTTCCATCCTGTTGTTTATTTCAAAACCATGGCTTGCTGCCTCTCTCTCCCTCACCCCTACTTCATACCCTTCTAATCCATAATTAAATTTTGTCTCTTCTGCTTCATTGCAGTGGCTCTCATTGCACTTAGACTAAAATCCACTTTTCTTAATATGAAAGAAAATATTACTCACTTCTTTAACTTTCATCAATAACTCCCTGCCACATAGAGCAGGCAAACTCTTTTATATGCTGTTCTATCTCTTTGGAATCCTCTTCTTCCTGTACTTTCTGTACGTGGTTTCTTATTCTTCAGGGGTGCGTTTTAATGTTCCCTTCCCTGACCTCCCAATATGAGGTAGCTAATTATTCCTTCTCTTGGTACTGTTTCTTTCTCTGGTGCTCTTTTTGCAATACTTAATATTATTAAATATGCATTTGTTTGCTTGCTTAGTATCTCTCTTCATAACTAGATACAAATCCATGAGGGCTACTGCCACTTCCGCATTGTTTACCCCTGCGTGTGTCATGTTCTACATATTGCCTGGAACACTGGATTGGAGGGAATCAGTCTGCCTTGATTTGTGTCCCAGGTCTGATATGTATTAACTGTTTTCCTTTGGTACATATGTAAGACATGGATGATAACAAGTAATGCATAAAGTTTTCCAAAGGTTAATTGAAATGATTCATAGACAGTAAAGAGCATAGTGCTTTACAGTGTAGCTTCTCAATATGTATTAGTTACTATTGTGCTATCAGGAATTCATTAAATATTTGTTGCGTGAATAAAAGAATGAATTTGCCTTATGTTATAAATAAGCAGGTAAATAACTTCCTCAATATATGGAGGTGCCATTTTCATCATAACCCCTGTGGCATTGAACGTCATCCTTTTTAAAGTTACTAATAGGCAAGAACAAATGGCCATGGCTTTAACTTGCTTGTCCTTGATTATTAGAGGTTGAATATTTTTCCTATCCACATGGATTTCTGGAAAACAGTCCACGTGTCTTCTCCCTTCAGTAATATTTCGATTGTGGAGATACCTGTTTTCACAATCTGTTCAATGCAAAGTACAACAGGTTCAATAATTAGACCAGTCAGAAATATAACCAAGATTAACTTTATTTTTTATTGCAGAATAACTACAGCACATTCAGTCTATGTTGTATGTTAAAGTGAATTAAATGCCACTTAACAAAATATTGAATGGTAATGAATATATTTTGCCAGTGAATAACTTAACATCAATTTTGAGATTTTATTTTCTATTTAAAGATGCCCTGGAGTCTATGGTGAAATTAGAAGTCATTATCTCTTCCTTTTTTTATCAGTGGTCTCAAAATATTTTGTTCATATCACTATTAGAAACAAATCATATTGTATTATAATTATTTATTTGTGTGTTTGTGCCTTCTGTTAGAGTGAGTTCAATGGGGACAGAGATTATGTTTTATTTTTTATGCAAGTGGAAGGAAGGAAGGAAAGAAGGGACGGAGGGAAGGAAGGATTATTGAGCATCTGTTTTAAATGATCTTACCTTATTATTTTCCACTAAAATATGTTTAGTGAACATAAACTCAGAAAACAGCAGTAGCAAATCAGTCAATACTCAGTTACCAAGAAGAGCACGAATCAGAAGTATTTGTATTGTGTAAGGATACTGACATTATTCCCGCATTGTAATAACGGAAGAATCCAGAGCACAAAGCTTGATTTCTCTTAAAGTATCTGGCTGCTTCGACTCTGACTTCCCTTCAATATGTCCAGGCACCCTGTGCCAAGAGAAGAGAAGTGAGATAAAATGAACCCTAGTCAAATCATAAGCTTCTGCTGTTCCAGGGATAAGATGAGTTTGTGGTTTCACCCGAGGTAAAAAAGCATTAGGTCCCTTAACACATCCAACTATCCTTATTGGGCTTGGCATAGAAAATACCCTGGGGGTGGCGATGATAATGAGTAGTTCAGGGAATGTACTTGGTCTCTATTAAATCCACCCTAGAAGCAGATATGGCTCAAGCAGTTGGGTCCCGGGTTTGGTTCCTGGTGCCTCCTAAAGAAGACAAACAATGATCAGACATTGAGCAAAAACAACGGGCAAAAACAGTGAGCAAACAGAAAAGGGAGCCATGAGGGGGGAGGGTTATAAAAAAAAAAATCCTAGAATTGGCTAACTAGTATTGATTCAGTTTTATTTTTAACCTCATTCACACTTCTCTCTCTCATCAAATAAGATTAAATCAATATGTGCTTCTGTTTTAAAATTATACATCTCCAAATTAAAAATATTCTGATATTTATATTCCAGCTCCCCAACTAGGGAGGAGTAGGAACATACGCTGCTTAGCTTTTCCCAAAATCTTTTAAAATAATTAATTGCATGTGGGTTAAGTTTACTGAATACGCACACACTATATATATATACTCTTTATTTATACATATTTATGTAGATGATAACGTTTCCTTTTTTTCCTTCACTTGTAATATTATAGTGCTGATAGTCTAACGTGCTCTTGTGTATTGACACCGTCAAGACAAATTGGTCCCAAAATGTACTATATTCAAAAACTTGTCTTTTTCCCCTAAGTTTAATATGGTTTTAATAGCATCAGAAAGCAGAAATATTCCTTCTTAAAAGAAAGGAAAAGAACTCTTAGGAAGGTATGGTTCCCTTACAGTCTCTGGAATACACATGCTGACATTTTTGTGTACCTGAATTTTCATAAGTACCCTTTGGGTAGTGAAGTACTGGGCGAAGGTTGATAAAGCTCTTCTAGAAGAGTGCTGAAACAACCTGTGTGTGTAGGCTGAACTTGGTTGCAGTTCATCTCTAAGAGCACATTCCCAGAAGTGGAAGGAGGGAAGTGACCAGGAAAGACTTAGGGTGCCTTGTTTTGTTTTGGTTCCAGAGGATTCTTTGTAGTACAGCCCTATAAAGAGTGTCACTATAATATGTAATATGATATAATGTATTTTATATAAATTTTTAATTTTCAAATATAATTATTTACATTATATAAATAGTGTTATAACATTGAAAAAATCTCTGCTATCAGGAACTAGGTGCTCAGTTACTCTACATGTACTTGTGCATAAACTACAAGCCAGTCTAAAAAATTATTGTTCTACAATTGTTCTCAAACACTGTTCTTGGTTAGCCTTGCCACAGGTTTATCAATTTTATTGATCTTTTCAAGGAATCAACATTTCATTTCATTGATTTTCTCAATTGTTGGGCTCTGTTTCTACCTATGATTTAAAGGGAGTCCAAGCTGTAGAATTTTTAATTATTCAGAGAAGTTTAAATAACCATGAATTAATATGTGTCTGTAAAGCAAAGCTGTTCAGTTAGAAATGAACTGCTATGCTGTAGGTCTTATGAAATGTGAAATAGCTGTAAATGCTTGACAATGCAAAGAATAGCTTTCATCAAAATTCGGTCATACTGAGTTGAGTTGGAGTGACCCTAAAACGTTGCATTTATTTTGAATCGTCAACATTTTAAATTTATGTTCCTTAATTTGGGCTTTATTCCTTAATTTGGCATTTTTTCCTTGCCATACACTTCCTTTACATTTTACGGCAGTTAATTAGCAAAATAGAACCCTAGAGGTAGATAACAATTGTATTATTAACTTTGGGCAATGTAGAAGTAGAATAGAGTGCTTAACTACACTTATGTATCAGAGAACATAATTTGGATATACATCACAATCAAATTGATTACCTAGGCAGGTAATCAATTATAATGGAATTCTCCTGCATTCATTATATAAACAAGAAGAATCTATAACATAGAACCAAGTTTTGAAAGCATATATATTTTTTATCTTCCTTTGGAGCATGTACATGGAAGTGTTCCTGGAGACTCAATCTATATTTTTGCTAATAGTTCTCTTTTTAAATCTCATTTAACCCCATTTGTTTGGTTTGTTTGGAATACATTTTTCTATTAAACAGATCATTTTTATTGCTGCATATTATTAAAGCATACAATCCATCCAAAGTGTACAATCAGTGGTATTTGGTATAATCACATAGTTGTGCATTCATCACTTCAGTCATTATTGGAGCGTTTTCATTTTCCAAAAATAAAAATAATAATAACTAAAAACAGACAAACAAAAACTCATTACCTCTCAATTTCTTTGTTTTTCCCCTGCCATACATAGCTGCTATTCTGTTTCTGTCTCTATAGTTTCTTTGTATTTGTATTTTGTATAGATGGAAGTCAAGCAATATGTAGTACCTTGTGTCTAGTTTCTTTCCCTTAGTATATTTGCTTTTTTAAACCCTTACTGGAAGATTATTAATATATTACCATATACTACTCTCCATAGTTTGCTTTGGTTGTATTTTTGCCTGATATTAACATCTTGTAAGGAATACAGTTTAATAAGAGCATCAGTTCAAAGCTGCAAAAACTAAAATGCTTACCTGTGTTTAAGCAAATAAGAAATAAATACAAACAATGAATGTATATAACTGGACTGAAAAGAATGTCTACTATCTGTAGGAATAAACAGTCCATTAAAGAATTATCTTCTTTATGCTTCAAATCACTAACTTTAGTTTATTTAAAAGGTTACACCTTAATTAGAGGCCATTAGTGGGCATGAATTACTGAAACTGTTTAAAGTTCCAAAGACGTGAACTTCTCACGAGGGATCCAAGGTTTTGTAGTCGGAGTTTATGGTAACACTCCCAGGCCAGCCCCAATTGGACCCTTTGATCCCAAACTCAGTGAACTCGTTAATACTGATATCGTTATACTATACATCACCAATCAGAATCACTGCAGAGGTGCAAGAGAGCTGGGAGTCCTTCCCTCAGATAGCTTTCGGGGAATTACTGCTGCCTGCCTTCTAGCATAATTCAGAGCATGTTCGAATATACCATTGAACTCAAATCCCTGGCACACAAAAGGGGCCCATATCGGTTCATCTATATGAGTTCTCTTAACAAGAATGGAACGGAAGTGGATGGGATTGTAAAAGTCCTCAAGTTAATTCTTTTTCTGAGGTACTGGGGACAGGAATTGAACCCGGGACCTTGTATGCGGGAAGCCAGCGCTCAACCACTGAGTCACATTGTCTCCCCTGAGTCGGTTTTTCCGTTTGCTTGCTTGTTGTTTGGTTTTGTTTTTAGGAGGCTCTGGGGACAGAACCCGGGACCTCCCATATGAGAAGCAGGCGCTCAGCCACTTGAGCTGCATCCAGTCCTGCTTCAAGTTAATTCTAAGGGAAAAAAAAAAAAAGGAATGAAGGCACTTCTGAACTTGGCACAAAGCAGATTTCACCCTCAGGGATGAAATTGAAAAGGAAATGCATGGATTTCCTTCTTTGTCTTGTTTATTACAAATGTTTGGCTGGCCTAAGACCAGACACCTAGAGGAAATATTAGCAAATGCATTCATCATGGTATTGCTATATGACTTTATTCTTAATGTTAATTGTTTAAAGAAGACATTGAATTTGCTAAGGAATAGTACTGCATGAAAATATATAATGACATGGTTTTCTGTGCTGAAATTTAAAAAATAGTAAGTGACATGTTTTTGCATTTTTAAGTATACATGTATTTCACAAGTTAATATAAAGACCTACCTTTAACTTATATTAACTCATGGATACTTTGCTGTTATTGTAAGGTGATTATTTTAATTCACTTTTCTTGAGATGAATTTAATTTAATTTTATCATTGATTTTTTGTTCAATTTTATCTGCTCTATGAACATGCTCAGGAAAAGAGAAAGCGTGGGACCTTTATTTTGTGTGTGCATATGTGAATATGGAAGTTTAAAGATTTAAAATTGTTTATTAGTGTGTACTAATGAAACATGATATATAGTAAAATGTTTTCATTAGCAGCAAAGTTTCATTGTACTAAAAGAGTTCACCAATTATGACCTGACAGGTTGAATTAAGACCATAAGACAATAAGTAAGACTTATTGAGACAATAAGTAAGGCAATACATAAATAAACGAGTCCTCCTCCCACCAAGAAACAGCAATCATAAGACCTCACTGCATTTAGGGCTTGCAAAGATCCAATTAACAAACAGATGATGGATTTGAAAATTACCAAAGGGTAACCCAGATGGATATAGAGATTTCAGAGTTATCACTGTATATTTGAAGTTGAAGGAAAAGTCTAGAGAAACACATAGGCAGGACAAAATCTCATTGGGGCCACTGTTTTGTTTTTCTTTTCCTTTGTGGATTTATAAGCAGGTAAGGAAAGAGTAGAAAGAGCATTGAATGGAGGAAAATAACAATGTTCTAGAAATATAGTTCATGTAGCTAGGATGGTATGAAATGGATACTCTCTGTACTGCCTACAGGAATATAAATTGGCACAAAGTTTCTGGAAGCACTTTCGCAAAAGATGGGATACGCTTTGACCCAGTCATCTTCCTTTTGATACTCAAGCTGAAGGCAAAATCAGAAATTGAAACAAAAGCTATATAAAATGACATTGATCACAGTGACATATCTTATAATAAAAGTTAAAACAACTTAAATACCTAATAGCATTATGATACATTTATAGAATGAATCTGTACACAGCCCCTAACAATGATCTTTTCAAATACTATTTAAAGAAACTACACATTATATAATATTAATGAGAAATGCAGAAAGCAAAATCCTCCTTCTTATATTATGATCCTACTTATGAAAATATTTCATGAGGCTCATTTTCAGGGACCAAGTTCAGAACCTGTTTAAATTACTTTTAAGTGTTTTATTATAAGGATGTGTGGGGTTTGGGTTCAGACCTAAAAAGTAGACATGATCGAGTTCTAGGAACTTGCTTTCATCTCTTTTTCTTTTCCTAATGGGTCTATTGATGTCTATTTGTCCTAAACTTCTCTCTGTGCATTGTCTCCACTCTTGAATCTCTAGGACTGTCTCTCTCTACTTATTCATAGTTTCTCCTCCTTTTTAACTTTGGCTTACCTGTGAACATGATCGCTTCTGTAGCCCCAGATCTATATTAAGCTCTTTGTTTCTACTCAGAAAGGAGGAATCTTATTGGGCCAGCTCATCTTTTCTTGTGAATCCAAGATGACATGTTATTTGCTTGCCTAAGATTTGGCTGCTCTTTGCGCCAATCAGAGGTGGCTGGTCTGGGGATGGGAATACATAAATAAACAAATGGCTCTCGCTCTTCAACTGCCTACTTTGTTGCTGCCTATCCTGGGCCCACAAACTATGCTTTACCCAAACCATTCTTCTTTTTCGCATATGCCCTAGCATTTCACTACTCACACTATTACCTTGCCTTTTCTCACTTGGCATTGCTACGACCAAGTTCATGATTAATCTCAAAGCCCCATCCCTTGCACACCCCTGTGAAGGCCTTCTTTTGTGTCCCCTAGGCAAAATTAATGGTCCCATAGTGTGGTGTTCAGGACGTAGTAAATACGGATGGCAATGCATTTTTTTAATGAGAATTATGTAAATGAACTATTGACTATAATTGAGCCTGCCGTGTGCCTTTGATTACATTCTTTTGTACAATTTATGAAAGAAAACGATGAGACAGTATGGTTATTAACATTATAACACCGAAGTGAGGGGAAACAACAACTACAGCAGTGGACACACACACACAAATACACAAGCATACAACTCAATCAAACTTGGCCATCTAACAGCCCCACACATGGGACCTATCAAAGT
Organism: Tolypeutes matacus; assembly: GCA_026826555.1. Taxonomy (NCBI): domain Eukaryota; kingdom Metazoa; phylum Chordata; class Mammalia; order Cingulata; family Chlamyphoridae; genus Tolypeutes; species Tolypeutes matacus. The sequence continues at coordinate 1,951,577 of JAKSZT010054121.1, forward strand.
GTATTATTTCTGAGCTACATTGTTTTTTCTCCTTCATGAACCCTTGTTCTAATTGAAGAAGAAGTGTTTTCTTCCATCTATCTGCCCCATGGGTTATAAGCCCCCTCTCAATTGGAGGCAGAGTGGTCATCACCATCCCCAAATCCTCAAGATGGGGGAATGAACAATGGACCAAAGCAAACTTTTTAAACACTGGAATAGAACGTTTCCATTTTCTTCTTGAGTCAATTTTTTCAGTGAATATTTCCAGCAAATGAACAAGCACTGCATTAATTCTATTTCCAGTGGTTTCATTGGGCAGACTGGTTTCACCAAATGCCATGTGTAAATTGGTCGGCTAGAACAAGAATTTATACTTCCACAGTCTTGTTATGAATTTTGCAACTTCTGTTATCTCACAGGACACCCCCCCACCCCGAAATGGAATCGAAACTTTGTTACTAAACCAGGTTGTAGCAAGGGAACCAGGAGTTTGGTAGCTCAATTTTCTACTTCTTTGTATCAAATTTTCTCTTGAAAATGATGCGTGCAATACTGAAGAAAGGCAGGGAGGAGCCTCTGTGAAGTGTTAAATATTTGGTTCACTGGGTCCTATCAGCAGGTAGGGCCTGCAGGGAGCTTATTTATCCAACAGAAAGATCTATTATGAGGACAGTGATGTAGGATAGTTTACTTCATACCCCGAAGCCATTCAAGGGAACAACTGAGTGAGTGATATTCATCCCCGGCCCTCTATTGTACTATTATGACTTGTAATAACTGGCAGCATATTAAAATAGAGATCAGGGACTACAGCTACCCTGTTGAATGAAGTTCTGAAATTTCAAAGCTGTTGAATTATTCAGTATTTTCCAATTTATAGAATAAAAGAATATGTGATTGACTATTTCATGGCACAGTAATGGAAATAAAGAAAGAGAATGCATAAGCTTTATGAATTTCACAGTAAATATTTATTTTTCATGATTGCATGGAGCCCGAGTGGGTCTCCATATAGGCCAGTATATGGCTCTTGCCATCAAATACAAAGATAAGAACTTGCCTTTGAAAAATAGGGAACAATAAAAGGAGAAATATTTAAAAAAAAAAAAAGTACATCTTAGTGAATGATTGTTAATAGCAACCTACGACACTACTTTGTTTAGCTTCGAAAATATTTGAATACCTGATTGAAAAGAAGTATGGTTTGAGACAAAAGATCCATGTTCCCCATGATAACACACTGGGAAGAAAGTAAGCTGTAAGTTTACAGCTGAATTTAAACTCAACGTGACATGCAGTAAGGTCATCAAATGCTTTATCCCAGCCCCAGCATCGCCTAGGGTATATTAGGTACCCTGTAAGTATCTGTTGAAAGAAAGAATGAATGAATGAATACCTTTCCCTCCAGTGGTAGCACAGACTAAATATTGTAAAATCATCCCCCTAAAAATATTTTAAAAATTCTGTTGTCTGAAGCATATTAAAGGGAAAGGTCAGGGTAGGCTTTATTAAGGATTTGGGGCCTTAACTTTTTTTCTTTTAACAAATTAATTTCTTTGATACATATTAATAAACATACAGTTCATCCAAAGCGTACAATCAATGGTATTTGCTATAATCACATAGTTGTGCGTTCATCACTTCAGTCATTATTAGAGCATCTTCATTATTTCAAGAATAATAGCACGAAACAAAAAAACAAACAAGAAAATTCCTCACCCCTCAATCCCTCTATGCTTCCCCCGTCGTACAGAGCTGCTGTTTCTGGCTATTCAATTCAAAGTCTTTAATCAATGGCTTTTAGTATAATCACAGTGTTGTACATTCATCGTCTCAAAAATTTTAGAAAAATTTCATTATTCCAAAAAGAAAGACTCCATACCCCTTAGCATTCCTTCCTCAGACCTACATAACCACTAATCTCCTTTCATCTTTATAAATTGATTTATATTTACATTTTATATAAATGGAATCATATAATATGTAGTACTCTGTGTCTGGTCCTCTTCACTTAGTATGCTTTTTTGTGTGTATGATATTACCATTTTGTAGTATTAACTTACATTTGTTCAGCTTCAAAGAAAAACAGTCTTATATATGCAATTCTACCCATATTCCTATTTCACATATTTATATTTCAAATAATATATTTAGTTCATAATAGGGCAATCATACAGTATTTGTCCTTTTTTGTCTGGCTTGTGTCACTCAACAGAATGTCCTCCAGGTTCATCCATGTTGTCATATGCTTCATGACTTCATTTCTTCTTACCACTGCATAATATTCCATCGTGTTTATACTCCCCAATTTGTTTATCCACTCATCAGTTGATGGACACCTGGAATGTTTCCAACTTTTGGGGGCCTTACTTTTTGAGGGGTAGCTCAAGGAACCCAGCCACCCCTTTTTGGTGTATCAGCCCACTAAAGGATATTGAGCTGGATGGATCATAAAAAGTAGATGTTCCTCTTTAAAGGTATTTACTAGTTAAGCATATAAAAAAAAACAAACTGCCACTCTTTGAGAAGTTAAACTTTTATGTAAATAATAATAACCAGCTGCGATAAATGTTATCATGAATTACCATCTGCTGGTCTTGAAGAGCCTTCTAGTTTTTAATTTACTCAGTATTAGGAAGCAGACTAGAAGGATACTCTCAGGGAAGCCAGCGCTTGAGGATCTTTTCATTACTAAGTAACACTGAGGCAGCTTCAGTTTGCTTTGAATTTAATAGATATTGGTCTTAAAATTGCCATACAGTTTTTCAAATAGAGGGTCTCCTCAAATTTATCAACCCTCTAACAAGTATACGAATTTGCCCCACAGAGGCAGTAGCTGCACTCTCAAAGACAAGGAAAAACAAAACCCAAACCCAAGTCTGAATCAATGTAATTTTCTATCCTCTAAACATAGATTTCTACTTGCCATGTGTAGTTGATTGTTTAAAGAAAATGTCAGTGTGTGTCAACAAAACCACAGGAAAGTAGCTAGTTTAAGATTCAGGACATTCTGTACGTGAATTTGGTTTGTTTTTGGCTCTTTAAACACACATGAACAGATACAAAATATTCCCCATGATTTTTTCCCTGAAGTTATTGCATCTTTCTTTCTTGCTCAAGTCTGACAGTATTTATGAAATTATTACGTAAATGAAGATGTACTACACAAATAAAATGAACTGTGAATTTTATTACTGTGACAAATATGAGAAGCAATGATCCTGAAGGAAGTCCACAGATATTGGCTTGTAATATCCTCAACAAAATGCAGGATGTCAATTGATTCCTCTCGTAATAGATATATGATTACACATCTGAGGGCTGCTGAATTCCCCCAAAAAGTTGCGTGTAAAGTTAACATGTGCACAGCATATTTTGTATTTTCATGAGACCTCCTCTGCAGCGATAAAAATAGACTAAAAATATCGCCAAAAAATGGCTCTAACCTTTTAAAAAATTCTCACTCAGAAATTCACTTTCAGGAGCAATACACAAACTGTTTGTGTTTAATTTTCCCCTGCAATCTCTGCAAGAAGTTAATCAAATAGACAATTAATCTGTATGATTCCTATGAAAGCAAATGCATATTCAAACACGCAACAGACTTCATTCCCATTCCCATTGAATTTCTCTCTAATTCCAAGGGACTTGAATGTTCAGCAGAGCTCACAATATGAAAAAGATACACAGAAATGCCTTTGTTCCACAGACCAGACAATGCAAGCAGTAGAATTTTGCTCCACAAACACCTGGAATAAAGGCAGAAAACATACCATAAGCTAATAAGCACATCTTCAAGCCCAAGCACACTTGTCATCTGCCACCTCGAACTTGCCCCTTCTTCTTATTCTCCTTATTCCCTTTAATGACATCAGAATCCTCTCGGGAATCGTGGTTTGAAACCTCCGAGTCATCCTTGATGACTCCTTCTCCCTCATCTCTCATTCTAATTTATCTCCAACCCCAGTTGATTTTACCTGTACAATTTCCCCCACGTTTCCTTTTCATATGCTCGGCCACTTCTTTTCTTCACAACTGCTGTTACAAGAAATTTCTAAGTGGTCTCCCTGCTCCTGTCCCTTCCAGTCCATCCTTGAAATTGCCACTAGAGTTATCTTCCTAAAACATAGATAAGAAAATACCACTTCCTTCAGAGACTTGCCCCCCTTTACATTGACTTGAGCCGTGGTTCTCATCACAGTTCTGGACCTACAGGATCAGTGCCACCTGGGAATTTTTTAGCAATGCAAATTCACACACTCCATCCCTGACCTTCTGAACCTGAAACATTTTGAGGGTGTAGTGGAGCTGTCTGGGTTTTAACACTCCCTCCAGATGAATCTGATGCACACTAAAATTTGAAAACTATGGGACTACAGGATTAAGTTGGAATCTCTTGGCATGGCGGCTTGACAAACCCGCCTTTCTGACCTTATTTTCATCTGGTTACACGGGTCTCCTCCCCATCACATGCCACCATTTCAGGACCTTCCTTTTCATTGTCCCGTGTGGGAAATTCCATTGACTTGGGATTTTCGTTTCCCAAAGATCAGGTTTTGACTTGAGGCACAATTCAAATTACACCTCTTTTGTTACATCTTTTCTCATCTTCCCAGTCAGATTTCATGCTCCATTAGTTTCTTTGAAAAATGGAAAACAGTTCTGGGTTGAGGGAAAGAAGAAACCTCTTGCTCTGTCTTTTCTCAATAATGCCTTCTTTACTGTCAGAATTTCTCCATTCTACCTTGTGTTATATCTAGTTGTCCCCATGCCTGTCCCTACTGAAAGATAACCTCCTCCCAGGCAACTCTGGGCTCAGTAATCTTTGTTATAGAAACATAGAACTGTGAGCTGCACATAGGAGGTGGTAAATATGTGGAATCATATTGAAATATGGTTTGAACTCAAAGACGTGATTATTTCATGTGTTCCTTGCTGCAAGTCCATTTGGGATTGTTATAAATTCGAAAGGCCATTGATATCATGCAATCTTTAAAAATATAATTCTGTACTGCTATATGCTATAAAATAAAAACAAAATAGAAGTAAATATGTGCCTTGAGTCTGGTTAGTCTCTTTAAAGGATCAAATTTCAGGACAGATGCCCTGCCATCCAACAAGCCTTTCTCTGTAAGGCACCTCTAAATTGGAAAAAGGATTAAATTTGATCACTGTTTATTTGGTTTGTTGCTCATTGTGTTGGTATTTAATCCAGTGTCCAACATTTGTCCCAAATGTATAAAATGCCTGAAGCTGGCAATACTTTTTGACCTATCTGTATGCTCATGTCCTTATCCCTTTTGTGGTCTAAAGAGAGGGCTTTTGTGGAACTATACATGAACTAAATAAATAGCAAAATAGTACACTGAATGAATGTAAAACATTGTATTATGTTTAATAATTCAACAAGCATTTACTGAGTTCTGAGTTATGTTCAGTTCTGTGGAATCAATCTGCTCTGAGTCAAAAAATTGTATGGCTTTGCAATATTATAAAGAAAGGAAAAATGTTTATTTCTAGGTTTTTTCCAAATTAATATAGACAAAAATACCTAGAAACAATAGTTATTAATGACTGTGATGACACCCATGATACACATTTTCAATACCAATTTAAATGAACAATTTATTCTGTCAATTACTCATTTATTCACAAACATTTATTGATTGTCGATTATGTCCCAACAACTGTAAAGCAAATAGATATAGATATGGAAGTATATATATAAATAAAGATTTAGATAGATTTTATATATAGGTAGATGGTAAATACATAGACAACACATAGAGATATGGTAAAGTCCCAGTTTTGAAGTCCCCACAGTTCATTGATGAAGCAATACATGTAAATCAATAATGATTCAATGTGAAAAAGACTAAGAAAGGTATATATTAAATAGGGAATGCAGGATCAATAAATTTTGGAACAATTAAAAAATTCTGAAACATAAATTGATATTGTTTTACTTTTAAAGGATGGACCATGTGCATCAAGGTGTTCTGTATCTGAATTAATTCCTTATGCCAAGAATAATAAGAAAAAAATAAGGCTCCAGGGTTTCTTGTGTTTACCCATTATTCTTCTTGTGTTTACCCAAATAGTGGGGCCCTTTCCAGCTCCTAGGAAAAGGGACCATCCACTGTATTCCAGGTACTTTTTTAGGCACATTCTCATGTCACTTTTAAACATTAATAAACTAATGTAAGGATTCAAAGCCAATATGAGTGTTAAGCTGATTTACTGCTAGGCAAGGCAGGGATAATGTGATCCAACACAAAGGGATCAAGTCCCATGGGACAGGGTCTTAAGAGTAACTGTCGAAGAATGACTCGGAAAAAAATTAGAGCAAAGCATTGAGGATTTACTCACATATAGACAGGTGCACCCAAGGAAAAGCTGCCCCTGTGGAGACTGTCTGCCAGGCCAAAGGAAGTATGGGACTTAAAAAAGGCAAAGCCAGAAGGTTTCACAAGGAAATGTGATTGGTTGGTTTAAACACATCTTGGTGGTCAATTCAGGACTTGATTATTGCAATGGGTTTGGCCCAGGGCGATTGCTAAATCCCTAGTCCATCTGTTGAGTCCAGGTAGTCCATTTGAGTCACAGACTACAGACAGTCCAAATTCACCATCAGGCTGTTTTTCTGACTTATCTGAGAAATGGTTGCTGTGGTTCTTTCTTTTGGGGCCCTGACAGCTTTCTTTGTGTCCACCTCACTCTCTTTAAACTCCAAAGCCCAAAGTTGAGAAATATTTTCTTCATCAACACCAGGGCAACACACAAGGTAGATTTTTCAAGAGGCAGAAATGAAGTCCCCAAGAGCTGAAGTGATCAGCTTGAAGTAGCTGGAATTTGAGCTTGGGTCTGGTTTGTCCAGAGTTCATTTTCTGCCATGTTGTACTATTGCGCACATTTCCCCACTCTCTCTCTCTTCATTACCAGGCATGTCCGCAAAGAAAATGAAAAAAAAAAAAAAATGTTCATCATGGTCAATCAGAGTTGCATATAGATTCCAGACCCTTTCTAGTTAATTTATGTTCAGAGGGATTTCATTAAATACAGTGTTTTAAATCCTTCCACAGAATAATGTCACTCTTGTCTTTACCAGACTATCTGATTATCCAGAAAAGCCCACCTGCAAACCAACCTGGAGTCAAATGTTTATGGTACATATTGACTATGATGTAAGTTGAACTTGAGTGTAGCCTTGTGGGTGTGTGGGACAACAGCTCCTGAAGGGTGGCATTGCCAGGAAGGGGCTAGAAAGTACACAAAGTAGTTGCTCACACAAGAAGGAGTGGTGCATTTTGAGAGTATCTTCCTAGTTTTCACCTCAACTCTCAAATAATGATGACTCTGCACCTTTTCCCAATAAGGGAAGGCCCGGAGTAGCTGGCTTTTCTGACTTTGTCTTCTGCCACTTTCTCTCTCACTGGCTTCCTCTATCCTTCTACCCCAGGCTTCCTGCTCTCACTTAAACAAACCTAGCACATTCCCACCTCAGGATCTCTGGTTTGAAAACTGCTGTCTTACACCTTTGCCCGGTTTACTGGCTGCTCAGAGAGTCCTTCTTTGGCCACCTTATTGATGGCACAGTACCAGGTGCTCTAACCTCTTAATCTGCTTTACTTTTGTTCAGGATACATTTTATTTTTATTTTTACGGTTATTGTCCAGCTTCTTTGTGAGAGCTGAGGCTTTGTTTCCTTCACCACTGTATTCCCAGAACCTAGAAATGACGCCCGGAGAAGTTAAGTACATTTCCGAAGACCTCACCTATCTCTGTCTGACACCCAAGACTGATTTCTTTCTTCTCTTTCTGGATGGTGTGACTCAGAAATAGGTCCCAAAGTCTGGAAGAAGTGCTGCCTGATAGCATAATGTAAAAGTGGAACTGATTTACAGAAGCAGTGGGACTGAAAAGCACTATATTTATAGATGTATATTTCCGATTTCCTCCTTCGGGGAGCATGGCTGGTTTGGGGGGTCCAACTATTTTCATTCCAGAAGCGCTCAGGGGAGGAATAAGGGTCTCTTTTGATCATAAAATAGCCCACTTATAATGAAGACACTCTATGAATACTTATCTGAAGTTATAGAGGGTTCCTTGCCGGGCAGGAGCACAACACTGCTCCAACTCCCAGAACAATCAAAGGGGAGATTACTAGGGAACCAAACAACCAAGTGTTGCTGATTCTTTCCTCTAGAACCCAGAGGTCTATTTCTCCCCTTTTCCTTTCTGAAAATATAAATACTAACCTAGCTTTCTTTTGCACTGGACTGGGGGGTTGTTGTATTCAAGAAGGAAAGATATAAAGATATATTAGATCATCAATGAGAAATTAACGTGGAGCAAAGGCAGGGCCACGTGGCTGCTCCAATTCCGTGAGTAGCTGCTCTGGCCCAGCTTGGGTGTTCCTCCCCAGGAAAGAGAAAAATCATACTCCTAGTTGCTCTGGACCCAGGAGCTTTGGAAACGTTGTGGGATTTCTGGTGACATCACAAAAATGGGCTGTGACTCTGAAGATCTAATGCCCCTGCTTTACATAAACTTTGTTTTAAAAGATGGCCTCCTTTCCCCTAGTCAATGATTTGGGTGAGTACTGAATCTGCATCATTGTTTGCTTGCTATTGGGGAAGCCTGTCACTGGCCTCTACTCTAGATAGCCTTTCAAAGAGAGAACAGTCACTTCTCTGCAGTGGCCCAGTGAAGGAAAAAGTAATAGCAGTAGGAAAAGGCCAAATACAAAACACTGCTGTGGTTTGTAATGGGCCAGGAGACATCACAGGTGAGAAGTACCAGGTGTTTGAGAGACCACTTAGGGCTGTGCAGAAAGGGTGCCTCAAGTTGGACAGCAGATCCCTTCCCCACACCTCAGGGAGATCTGCTCTCTTATTTTGTCTTAATGGCACATCCCAACACAGTTGTTTTTCTCAACTATGAGAGGCTTCCCTGTTAGTGCGGTCATATAAAGATTTATTTGAAGACAATAAAGAATTGAATGGATTAAAGTATAATGCTGAGTAAAAATAGTGTGAAATGTGGAATGGAGCAAAATATGTATGATGGATCCAGTTAGAGATTTAGGGGTGACAAATGATGACTGTGACAATTTTTCATTCAATTATAAGATGAGTGATCTTCATTTTAATGCTGTATTTTTGTAATGTGAGACAAAAGTGCGCAGACTGTAGCTGATGCTCATTTTACGAAACATTGCATAAGAGTTGACGAAATCTTAGCATCTATATTGAAATAGGCACTCCCCTAGATGGCTGATGTCAAAAGAGATTATGAACATAGTTTTTGAAACACCACTTAAAATATGTATAAAACCCCAAACATTTATTATTTGCTCTGATAATTCCACCTCTGGGATTTCATCCCAAAGAAATGTCATCCATTTTGGGGGGAGAGGAGGGGAAAGTTGTAGCTCTTTGTACAGCAAGCTGTTTTATCACTGAGTTATTTAGAACAGTTAAACTATGGAAAAAAACGTGAATAGCAGAACAGTTCAGTAAAGCCACAATGTAGCACTCTTATGGAATATTAGGCAATTAATACCAAAAATAACTGTGATACAAATTTTGTAAAATGTATGATTGCAATGGTGAAAACTGAATAATCAGAAGGAGAATAATATGTCACAATATCGACAGGGAATTCCTGTGGGTAGATTATAAATGAGTAATTTTCCTCTTTTTTCCTCTCCTAAAGTGTCCCTTTGTTTCCTTTCTTATTTTTATTACTTGAAAATAAATACTTTAAAAATAAAACTTCACCACATGTACACTATGCAATCCTTGGGTGTTTGTGTATTAGTATCAGGAAGACTTGTTAGAATTCAGAGGCTGAGATATGGGGGAGTGTTAACTACTAGGGGCCTATTTAGCTTGGGACCAGCTGTCTGTCCTCTGATCGAGAGGGGAATTTTAGAAAAACATTATTTTAGAAAAACATGATGACAGCTGAGCAAGGCCTATGTCCACCTGGAGTTGACCTGCACTGAGAGGGTGATAGATGGTAACATCCAGGCTTTTTTCAGACAAAAGATCTTCTAGAAACTGCATTCTTCAGGTTTATTGGCAGAACTTTTCCATAACATCAGTTCTTACCACTCATCGAAATCTCCAAAATATTTGAAACAGCTCTTCTGAAATTGTTATACTGTATATATTTTAAAAGGTGAGAATCTGGAATCATCACACTCCAGATAAGCATGATCCAGAAAGCAGAGATGGGGATAAATTGTCTTGTGAACCACAGTGTAATATAAAGTATAATGTAAAGGTTTTGCTACTATCACTGCTGCTGGTAATTTGGGAGTATCTCTGCTTCTTCCTCTAATGGATGCCAGGGTTGTCAACATTCATTGCTGGAGTTCGCATGTGGAAAGAGTAAGAGCTCACGCAGACAAAGTGCAGAAAGCACCTATTTACTTTCTAGCCTCAGCCTTTTTGTTCAGTGCCTGTGATGGCTTATGTGCAAAATGGCAAACCACTCATTCAGGTCTGAAGTTCAGCATTTCCAAGTGCACTAGGGTTAGAGATGAGTGGTGGTAATGTACCAAACTCTTACTTTTGATCAGTGCATTTAAAAAAAGAAGAAGAAAAATATATATGCACTTTAGGTCTGTCTGTTGACTCTCTTTTCCTTTGTACTTCTCCACATTTCCATTGCCTAGAGATTGAAAATGAAGGAATTACATAAACACTTCAAAGATCCTACCCCTTGACAGAAATTGTTGATTTTTTTAGTTGCCTGGGAAAGATATTTCAGTCTATGGCAAAAGATATGAGTTAGAGAGTAAACTGGTGTTATTTCGCTCCCTCACTGCCTGTATTCAATCACCTCTTCCTGCCAATTTTCCCTCCTAAATCTTTCCAAATCCACCTTATTTTCTCTTTGTCTACTACCACTGCTCTACTGCAGATCTTCAGTCCCTTCAGTCTCCTAACTAGAGCTTTCTAATTTATATCCCTACCTAAAAATCAACCTATTATAGCATATCTAAAACTATTAGACCGGCCCCATTACCCACTGGAATGAAAACTCTTCAGTATTTCCCCATCACTCTCACAGTGAAGCCCAATATATATATTTTTTACATCAGATAGAAGAACTGCCACTATCTGTCTTTGCCCACTTCTTTCTTCTCATCTCTTGCCATTTCCTGTTTTAAATTTGTTTTTGCAACACAAGCCACTTGTAGTTCCTACAAAACTGTGCTACTCCTTATTTCTGTGCTTTGGCTCTTTCGTTTGCCTCCAAATCAAATATCTGTCCACCTCATACACTTCCCTTTCAAGGAACATCTTCCTGATCTGCCCTGTGCAGTTCCTCATTCATTGCATTTCCATGTTTGGCTTTTAATTTCTGTCTTTGTCTAGCTCTTCTGTGAGAGTCTGAGCTCCTCGCTAACAAGGGTTATGTCTTATTTGTCTCCATATCTCTATCCCTCAGAACAGACACTGGAATGAAACTGGCTCTTGCTATATGAATATATAAATCTATATTAGGTCAGGTTTCCTCTAACAGAGCCCAACACAGGGATTTGGATGTATACAATATATTGAGGAAATGCTTTTCAGAGAGAGGGAAGCAGGGCAGGAAAGGGGTTAAAGCTGTGTGCAGGTGGTCTCAGGTAAGCTCTAAACTTGGCCAACTCCATGGTGGAGCTCTGGAGCATAAAACTACCACACTCTAGAGTGGTCCCTACGTCATTTGTTACCAATGGGCCACACCCAAGGTTGGATATAACTTCCCCAGCAGGGTGGCTCCTGCCAATCAGGAGAGGGGGTAATTTTCAAGAGAGTGGGGGCAACTGTCAGCATCCAATACTCAAAGTAGCTGGAGAATGGATACTTAGATTAGTAAAGGGGGTCAATGTGGCACACCATAGCATTTACCACACTATCTTAGGTGTCTTCATTATTTTGTTACTATTCCAATGTATCTACCCAAGTAGACACCTTAAGAGTAATATAATTTGCGACGTTATAAATAAAGTCTAACATTTTTATCTTAGGATGCAATATGTATAAGCTCTATGATTAGACATTTTAAAAAAGAATTCAACCTCCAAACTTGTTACCATGGAAATATTTTGAGCTCCAACATATGTAGTTATAGTGACTTAATTAAAAATACTTTCCCTAATCTCATTTGAATATGTTCACATGCTCCAGTCTACGTAGCCTTTGTTCATAAAATGGTACATCAGGATGAACTCCCTGTAAAAGAATTCGGTTTGAATTTAATTTCAGGATGTCTTCATATAAACTCCCAGAACTTTATGGATAGTGACAAAAGTGAATAAATATGGTGCTTCCTACCTCCACCCCAACATAATTCTATGGCTTCATATAAACTCCTTTTGACTCTGAAGGGATATATACTGCAGAGGAGTCATTGAACTATGAATGAACATTGAACCCTGTTTCCGTGGGACCCTCCCATCAGGGAAGGAGAGTACCAACAGCAAACTTTCTGGAATAGATAGGTTTATAAAAGGGTATTTTATTCTGAAAGGGAGAAAAATATATTAAATATTACTGGCCTGGACAATTACCTCATGATAATTAAAAGAATAATAATGTTACCTGGTAACATACATAATAGAAATAACAGTTTCTAGAAGGATGCTTTTGGAATGATTGTTTCCAAGTCCAAAGAGCTTATGTTCTGCAGTAAGGAAAAGCTGAAAATATCAATAGCAATTCCATTCATCAAGAGTTAGGTTTTAAGTTATAATTTCTTTTAAATGTTGAGCTGACCTGCCATACAAAATTAAACACACACATGCAGAAAAGGTTAAGGTTATATAAGAAAAAAGTCCCTGTTCATAAGGAGATGCATATTGAAGTATTTAGGGGTGAAATGTCATTATATCTCTACTTTACCTTTTCAATATTTTAGGGGGAAATATGATACACACACACACACACACACACAGAGAGGCAGAAAGACAGAGCATGCATATGAGGCAAAATGTTAATAAGGGAAAACGAAATAGCTCTCATCACTTCTTTTACTTAATAACATGCTTTATTTTAATTGTTAAAAAGGGACATAAGTCCATCATTTATGCAAATGTACTTATCCAAATAAATTGAAAATGGCTTGAATTGTTACTTATGATATTTCCATATTCAACCAAAAGTTATTAAAACATCTTAATAATTTGATAGTTTATTTTTTAATAGCATGCATTTAGTTCAATGGTAGTAAAACCTTCTAAGCCATAGATCCCCCATCTATTTCCAAATGGAAATGAACACAAAGTGCCTTCAGTGTCCTAGGGGCTGTTGTTATTTCTTCATTTCACCTCTCGCTTTCCTTGGCATGTGAGATTTTGAGTCATTTGAAGCTTTTTTTTTTTTTTTCTGACTGATACCTAAGTACTGAAGAACTCTAATTTTCAGTACTATTTATGGTTTCCTTTCAATATTTTTTTTAGAAAGCATATTCTAAAAGCATGTATTAATATGTATATCAATTCTCAACTCAAATCTCCCTCTGTTCTCTTGATCTAATTTGTTACTAACTTTTTAGAACTTTCTAGACTAAATCTTTTTGTTCTTAGCTTCAAGCATTTTACTTTATCTTACAAATCTTCTGAGAGTTTTGCTAATTTCATCTCATAGCTTATACCACTACCTTGAAGGTGTTTCAGCCCTTTTCCCTGACATTGATATCCTCTTCGATTGATGGCTTCAGTAACAATGACTTGATTCTAGAATTACATTATAATTCAGATAGTGATAAAACAAGATAATTTCATACTTATTACTAGAATATTCGTTGCTTCAAATCAAACACCACTTAACATGAAAATGTTCTCTCATGAAGTATAACAAATATACAATGCTAATACATGTTGTTAACATTAGGGTGGTTTGTGGGGAATATACACCAAATGTAAGCTATGGACTATAAATAGCAGTAATATGATGATGATGTTCTTTCATCTTTTGTAGTAAATGCATCACAACAATGTAAGGTGTTGGTAGTGGGGTGATGTATGGGAGTCCTGTATGGTATGTGTGATTGTTTTGTTAACTCACAACTTCTAAAAATAAAGCAAAAAGCAAAAAAATAAAATAAAACCCCACTTAGGATTCATCTCATGCAGTGAGACAAATATACAAAATTTTGTTGTTAAATATTATATGCAATTACACAACCTTGACATCTCTGTGCACAGTTCCGTTGTCCTGTTTATGTTATTCCATGTCTATGGCAGTCATTAACAGTGATGATGGCAATGGCTCGGGTGCTTTGAGCACACTGACTCTAGACAGCACCTAAATATAGCTCGTTAACAGGAATTTTAGACAAAAATGTGATCATTGAAATTAGCTAAATCAAAGGATGGTGTAAAATTGAAACACTGTTATTAGGGAACAGCATACCATTGTGGTAGAGAAAGTGAATTTTTGGATCAGACATAGCTGGGTGAGAATCCCAGTTCTCCCACTTACTGGCTGCCTTTGCAACTTTTATCAGTTGAGTTTCTTCAATTGTAAAATTTAGTCATCAGTTTGTTTATTCACCCAGGAACCTTTCATTCACTTAGTGAATGTGTTGAACTGGACAGCAGGCACAGCTGTAGTCACTGGGGTTAGAGTAGTGAGTGAGAAGGATAAAGTCCCCGTCCTCAAGGGGCTTACATTCTACTGGGGAGACAGACAACTAACAACTGGATACATAATATAATATTAGGTAGCAGTAAGTCCGAAGAAGAAAAGTTAAAGCAGAATAAATGGGTCAAGTGACCAGGATAGGAAGGTGTGTTTTCTTACAGGACAGTTAGAAAAGACCTCTTCGAGGAAGTGGTATTTGGAAGGAGAGAGGGAGTAAGCCATGCAGTTGACTGGAGGGAAAAATGTTCAAGTAGAGGGACCAGCAAGTTCAAAAGCCTTAATGGATGGTTTTGTGAGGGGTGAATGGAAATTTGTAAATTTCTTGGCACGTAGTTAAGTGTTCATTAGACGTTAGCTATTATGATTATTATTTTAAAATAAGAAATATAGATTGGTAATTCCAATATTTGCATACTTTGCTGTATTGTACATCTTCTTTCTCATTCAGATCGTTTTCCTTCTATGGCAGTCTCCATTATTCAGCCTGTTCTCAGACTTTTAGGTTTTTCTCTTTTTCATCTGTAGCCATTAAACTCCTGACTGCAATACTCTACGGCTCCTACTGCTGTTACAGGTTCGCCGTCATTGCCCTTTTTGCTCAGCATTTGTGTACTCCAAGGAATGCCAAACTTATTTTCTAGCCAAGTACTGAGCAACTGCCCTATCTAAGCAGGAGATCCACAATCCCTTCTCTGTGATGATGATAAGGGTAGCTTACTTTCCCTGTGGGGACTCCTTATTTTATCTGGGGTGTGAGGGTGAATGTAAAAAGAAAAAAAGGTGTCAAGGTACCATTTGGAAGAGGATGCCTCCAGGAAACCCAGAAAACCACACCCTCCCCTGCAGCCATCATCCCCCAATCCTGCCTTGGTTTCCTCTTTACACTTCCCCTGATGTTCTGAAAAGTGAGAGTCAAGTGACTCCCTCTGTCTCTGGCTGTGAAACCACTACCAGAGCTCTCCCCACTTTTGCTTTTCTTCCGTTCTGCCTTGTTAGACTGGAAAACTTTTATCCCTGATTTTTTCAGTCTGGATCCAATCAGAGAGAGAAACCACACAGTACTGTGAACAGGGAAGGTTTACTAAAAAGAATTATTAAATATAACAGAGGATTAGAATAATGAAGGATTGACTAGTAAGGAGGAAAGGGAACTCTACAGAATATGGGAATGGCTGCCATTACCCTAGGGCTGAGGTAGAGGTCTTAAGGTAGAGCCTCCATTCTCCCACTTTCAGGGTTCAGAGTCAGACCTTGTGGGGAGGGCAGGACCTTGACTAACCGAATGATAAGCCCTCTCTGCTGACAAAACTGCAGTATGTATGAACAAAGGAAAGTGTATTTAAAAGGCCCACATCCATTTTCACAGAATATACAAAAAAGTGGTTATGGACCTGAGAGGCAATACATCGATAAACAGCACACGGGGATAAATGTAGACTAGATCCCAGCAGACTAAATGAAGAATATGTTGTTATCAGGGTAAAATCTCTTTCATTGTCATTCATGGTTTTATTCATTGCTGCAACCTCTGTACTTAGAGTAGAATCGGTCCCACTGTAGATGAACAATAAATATTTGTTCAATGAATGAATGAATGAAATGATAGTTCACATTTTTCTCTAACAGTTTTCCTTTCTTTTTTCATTACAGCTGATGGGTGCACTGATTGGTCTGTCGATATCAAGAAATACCAAGTTTTGGTGGGAGAGCCTGTTCGAATCAAATGTGCACTCTTTTATGGTTATATCCGAGCAAATTACTCCCTTGCCCAGAGTGCTGGACTGAGTTTGATGTGGTACAAAAGCTCTGGTCCCGGAGACTTTGAAGAACCAATAGCATTCGATGGAAGTAGAATGAGCAAGGAGGAAGATTCCATTTGGTTCCGGCCAACGTTACTACAGGACAGTGGTCTTTACGCCTGTGTCATCAGGTATCTCTTTTAATCCCACTACTACCAAATCAATGAAACCAGAGACTGCTTTCTCATACTTAAATTTCCCTGCTATCCTTTTCACCCAAAGGTGTTGTCTCAGTATTTGTGTGTTGCTGCTCTCTAAAATTTAGAATCTAAATCATTGAAAAATGGGATTGGAATTTATATTGACACATTATTTCTAGCTTATGGAGAAAAGAGATACCATCTGGGTATCTACTTAGGTTGCCAGAAATTACTAAAGACTATGAAATAAAATTTATAGGAGAGGTGAAATGTTGGAAATAAAATGTAAGCAAAGACTTGCAGAAAAGTATGCATAGTTTATTGCTAAATAGGTTGTAACATTTTGTTATTGCCCTTCACAGCCAGATAGAGCACAGATACCTTTAGTTCACATGCATCTGCCAAGATGCACAGGGAGAGGAGGGCAGCATGGCTATGTTAGGGAATACAAAGGTTGTGCTCCACATCATGTTGTTAACTAAAAGTGCTGGGACAATACAAAATTTCCCCAGGGTCTCTCATGGCCATTGCCAAAGTTAATAACAACTCATGTGCCCTTATCCTCAAGCAAACCCATCCCGCATCTTTGTCAGTATGTACTTTGCTTAATAATAATGCAATGAAACACTATCCGTGTAACAAATTAGCAGCTTAAATTCTTCATTTAAGCATTTAGCCCTTCATGGATTGTAAATCACGCCCTGCATGGATGATTGGGGAAGTCATTAGCCTATTAGAACATTAGCATAGAGGGCTATAGGCAATAAATCCATTCATTTGGCATTTCGTATTTCAGCTTATTTGGAAAAATAAAGCAAAACCTAAGGCAGTTGATTCTCAACTTGGAGAATCACCTAGGGTCTTTTTCAAATCAAAATTCGACTTCTACTTCTGGAATTCTGCTAGGCACCTGTCACTCCTCTGTCATAACGACTGTGCCTCCCTCTCATCCTGACCTCTAAGAATAACTGTTATAGCTGAGCCATGGCAACAGGTGTGGTAGGACATTGAAATAGGTCAAAGCCACATAAAAGTTCAAAAGAAATTACTGTTTTGAATACTGGCAGAACATATGATAAGTTCGGGTTAGTGTGGGAAATTATCAATGAATGCAAGTAAAGAGTTTTGCTTGGGGAGAATATGCACTGGATTTTAAAAGAACAAATGTTATCATTCTTTTGACATCTCTCGTTCTTTTCCTTGGGACCTACCACTCCTTTTATGTTCAAACATATCTCTTAATAGAAGTGGAGGATTTCTGGGGCACTGATAAATAATTGTCATACTAGTAGAGTTAAAAAAAAAAAAAAAAAAGGACTGTTTGGATCAGCTGTCCTCACCTGACTAGTAGTAATTTGATTTCAATTTCAGATCTGCTGTGTTTCTTTAAAAAAATAATCATTATTTCTGATTGTTCATGCATGTGTAGAGGTGAATCTTCAAAAGAGGCAAATGTGTGTCCTCATTCATCTGAGATTAGAATTGAGTTGAATGTCCATAGTCTAACATTTAATTTCATTATTTATTGTTGGTGGGAAAATAATGATGTGATCACATTAGTAATCTGAATTTCTAAAGCACCAAGTTTGCAATTCTTTGATGTGTTTAAATGTGCACAGTGAACCGATGCTTTGAGAAATTTGCATTAAAATGTCTCCAAATTTATAGTTGTCAATAATGAATGAAAGGATGCAAAATTTCCAAAACAATGGCTTTTGCCATATGTTCATATGTATACATTTGAATGGAAAGTGTAATGAAAAGAAAAACACCTTAAATTTTTATGTGTCAGGTGTTTCCTGGAGGAAATGATGAACTACAGAAATAGATACTTTTGTTGCTGAAATTCAAATATTCCAATTGATTTGAAGCTGGTTTTGATGTGGCTTCCTTTTCCAATTTGGAGAGTAGTGCTGAAAATCAATATTAACAGCATGGCTTGGTGTTGACATGAACGGAGCCCAAGGGCTCTTAACTGAGTCACTGACATTTTGGCACATTGTTTGCTATCAGGCCACAAAACCACCACTATTGTTTTTTGTTTGTTTGTTTGTTTTTGTTTTTGAGGCTGGGGATTGAACCCCGGGACCTTGTAAATGGCAAGCTGGCACTAAACCACTGAGCCACATGGGCTTCCCTGAGTTCGCTTTTTTATTTGTTTTGCTTGTTGTTTGTTTTTGTTTTTTCAGAATGTTCTGGGAACTGAACCTGGGAGCTCCCATGTGGGAGGTGGGCTCTCAATTTCTCGAGTCACATCTGCTCCCTACTATTGGTTTTTTAAAATGATGCACTTCTAAAGAATTTTAGAAGTTTGGAAATGTTAGCTTCTGTTCGATGGTGCCAGCCTTTCTGATCAGTGTTCTCTGTATTAATTTATCAATGAAAAGGTTGAAACTTTTCATGTACACCTAATTTACATTTACATCTCAATATATACAATTAATTGGTATATATAATGGAAATGTCCAAGATAACTCTCAGTATAATGAATAATAGCTTTCCTGTGCCCCTCTATTTATATCTATTTTCAGCAGAAGAATACCACATAAGTCTTTTTTTTTTTTTTAACACTTTGCTTTTTACTCAGTTTTCTCCTTCCTCATTTTTAAATATATTATTATTTTTCGTATGAAAATGTGAATGAAGGTGATCTGGGTAACACTTCATTTCCTTTTGTTTTCTTTTATTGCCATGTAAAATAATGAGTTTACTTTATAAAATATAAAATTTCCCTATACTTTTGACCTCCAGTTTTTAAATTTCCCTCTTCAGACTTGTGCAGTATATACAGTTACATATGCTAGCATACTGTTAGGCACCCTATTTTTATTCAAATTTAATTTTTGAAATAATAGATTCACATGCAGTTGTAAGAAATAATATGGAGAGATCCTGTGTAGTCTTTACCCAGTTTCTCCCAGTGGTGATATCTTGCAAAACTGTACTTCCATATCATAATTAGGATATTAACATTGATATAATCAAGAAAGAGAACTGTTCCATCGCCAAAAGGATTCTTTCTTTTGCCCTATCTCAAACCTTTTGCAACCACAATCTGTTCTTCATTTCTTTAATTTTGTCATTTTAAGAATGTTATATAAATGCAATCATACAGTACACCTTTTGGTTGGCTTTTGTTCACTCAGCATCATTCCTTTGAATTCCATCCAAGTTGTTATATGTATTAGTAATTTGTTCTTTTTGATTGCTGAGTAGTATTCCATAATATGGATTGGCCCCAGTTTGTTTAAGCATTAACCCGTTGAAGGACGTGTGAGCTGTGTCCAGTTTATGGTTATTCAAAATAAACTTGTATGAAATTCATGTGCAGGCTTTTGCATAAACACAAGTTTTTATTTTTCTGCGATAAATGTCCCAAAATGAATTTGGGTCATATAATAGTTGCATGTTTAGCTTTATATGAAGCTATCAAACTCTTTTCCAGAGCAGCTGTACCATTTTACATTCCCATCAGCAACGTCTGTGCCATCCAGTTTCTTCACACCGTTGTTGCATTTAGTGTTCTCATATTTTTTATTTTGGCCATTCTCAAAAGTGTTTAGTGATCGTGCTTTTAATGTGCATAACTATGATTGCTCTTGCTGTTGAATATATTTTCCTGTGTTTTGTGCCATCTGTATATCGTCTTCAGTGAAGTATCTGTTCACATCTTCTGCCCATTTTATAATTGGATTGCTTGTTTACACTTGAGTTTTGAAAGTTCTTTATGTATTCCGGGTATTAGTCTTTTGTTGGATATATGGTTTGCAACTATTTTCTCCCCATTAATAGCTTGTGCTTTTATCTTCTTAACAGGGTCTTCCATAGATCAAAAATTTTTAATATTGATGAGATCCAATTTATCAATTTCTACTTTTATCGATAATGCTTTTGCTGTCACATCTAAGAACTTGTTGCCTGACGTAAAATAGAGAAGATTTTCTTCTCTATTTTAACCTTAAAAGTTAATAGCTTTACATTTTATATTTGTCTATGATCCAGTAAGAGTCTATTTTTGCATAAGGTATAATGTTTAGGTCAACGTTCATTTTTTTTGCCTAGGGATATCCAGTTGCACTCACACCATT
This sequence comes from Tolypeutes matacus, assembly GCA_026826555.1. Lineage (NCBI taxonomy): Eukaryota > Metazoa > Chordata > Mammalia > Cingulata > Chlamyphoridae > Tolypeutes > Tolypeutes matacus. Next base: position 1,972,231 of record JAKSZT010054121.1, read on the forward strand.
TATTAAAAAGGGTTATCTTTCCTCCATTTTATTGCTTTTGCACCTTTGTCAAAAACCATTGGCTCTACCTGTGTGGGGGATATTTCTCAGTTCTCTATTCTTCCCCATCGATCAATGTGTCTATCTCTCTGCCAATACCATACTGTCTTGAGTACTGTAGGTATATAGTAGGCCTTAATATTGGGTAGAGTGATTACTTTTACTTTATTCCTCTTTTTCAAGATTGTTTTGGCTATTCTAGAACCTATGCCTTTCCATATAAATTTTAACATAAGCTTGTCCTTGTCTATGAAAATCCTTGCTAGGATTTTGATAGGAATTGCATTAAACCTATGCATCAATTTGCAGTGAATTGGCATCTTTACCATATTGAATCTTCCAGTCCATCAGCATAATAAGTCTCTCCATTTATCTAGGTCTTTTTTGAATACTTTCTTTAGCATTTTATAATTTTCAGCCTTTAGATCATGTATGTGTTTGATTGTATTTGTTTTGCATATGTGAATTAACTGGAGAAAGTTTAAAATTTGTTTATTATTCAGCAATTGTTTTTTTTTTTTTCACTTAATATGTAGGTTTTACACTTCTTTCCTAACTGGAGAGCTTTTAATTCAATAAAATCAATAAATTCAGTACAATGTATTGATGCCTGTAAAACACCCTAGACCAGTAAAATCCAGATACCAGGCGATTCTGTTGTGCAGACAGCTTGAGAGTCACTGTCCTTCACTGGCTCCCTGGTCCTTCTTATCTACTCCCATAGCTTCACTTATCAAATTTTTATTGATGACTCAAAAAAGAATTCTAAAACTTTTCATAAGCATTACAAGTATATTTCCAACGTCTGAATATTCTTATTTGTACAAGATACACGTTAGATTCAACACGTACAAAAATCTTTCTCAATACCTACTTCAACAAACTTCTCTCCTTCTCAGATATTTCCCATCTTAATTGCATCACCTTCATTCCAGCTAGACAATTATCTTTTTCTTATTCCCTTCAGTTCCTTACCTTGCTTTAATTGGTTACCAAGACCTGTACAATTGACTTTAAAAATGTCCTTGGAATTTATTTTTTCTTTATCATACCAACTTCCACTACACCAGGAGAGTGCAATGTCCTCTTAAATGTTCTTTCCACCTCCAGCTCATTCCCATTTTAGTCACTGCTCCACACTGATGCCCAAATTGTGTATAAAATGGAGACATGATTTCACTTCGCTACCTAAAAAGTCTTTCATTGTGTCTATTACCCAGCAAAATAAAGTCTGAAGACTATGCTTGGTATGCTTGATTTTTTACAACCCAGTTTTACCCTTATGTTCCAGCCTCATCTGGGGTGTTTCTCTCCCTGGGCACCTTGTGTTGTGTTCTCACCATCCTGCTTGCTGTTTGCAGAGTAAGACGTTCATTGTCAATACCCTTTCACTTGTTCCTTCGTATGAAATTCCATTCTTTCATTGTCTACCTGAATGATGCATATTTATTTCCAGTTTATATTTACCATTTATTTACCTTTTCCTAAATTGTCCCAAAGAAGATTATTTCTGTTACCTATCATGGGAGAAGACACCCCAAAGTCTAGTGGCTTAAAACAACAAAGATTTATTTGCTCATAATTTAGCAATGTGGGCTAGACTCAACTGGGTGGTTCTTCTATTTCAGGTCCAGGTGTGAGTGACAATCTTCTCGTTTAGTTCCTTGAGTGCAATAGCCCAGGTGTGGAGCTGATTTAGCCATAGTACTATGAACTAAAAAGACAAGTTATCTGACCTCACAAATCCAACATACAATCATGAGGCAGGGATAGAAGGACTATAATAAACATTCCCATTTGAAATGGAGGTCAGGGAGGAAATGAGAAGTATGGAACAGTCACCGGTACACAACAATTCATGTCCTTAATTAGGGCCCAATTTTGTTTCCTGGGATATGTTCTCCATGGCTCTTGGCTCCATCCTCTTCCTTTCCATATAAGGTTAAGGACACAGAGGCCTCCTCTTTACCCCTTGAACTCTGTCCCTTTCAATGTAAGCTGGTATGATTCCATGAAATACTGTGAGCCTTCTATGTATTAGATTGTAATCCACTTCATTAAGTAGTAGCCACACCCACAAATGTCTTCAAGACAGGTGCCTCCTTACGTTGGTGTTCAACTCAGGGTGCTGGAGAACAATGCCCTTAAGATTAGACACCCTTTTGGCTACTTAAGAGGGTCTACGAGGTATACTCTAAGACTCTTAAATGCTTGAGAAGCCCAAGGATATAACACATTTTGGTGAAGACTTCACAGAGTCATTTAGCTATACCTTAGATTTGATCTTTGCCCTGAGGCCATTTCTTATTTTGAGAATGTTTTGCAGATTGGGTATGCAAGTCCTAAGTGGAAATTTTTCCTCTAGATTCTGCTTGAAAACTGAATAATTCCAGTTTAAATTCATCTCTATCCATACCTTATCATATGCATCTAAAAGAACCCTGGAAATCTCCTAAGCCAGGTCCATAAATTTGTAAGGTAAAATTTCTCCCTTTCCTGTTGTCAAATTTTCCTTTTTTCATTACCTAGGTTGCCTTTTCTTCAGACTCCAAAAACAATTTCTTAACTGCCCTTCCAACCTTCCCTAACAGTGACTTTATGGCTCTACAAGATTCTGCCCATGCCTTGTCCCAAAGCCAATGTCTTAGGTTTTTATTATGGCAACACTCTTTTCTCTCTCTCTGTAGTCTTGGAACCAGTAGTTCTCCATGTGGCCTCTCCAGAAGAGTAGCTGGAATTATTTCATGGTGGTTAAGAGTCCCCAACTATTCCAAGGGGACAAGCTCCAAGTCTTATAAAGCCTGTTTGCAACTCACTTGCTAATATCCCATTGGAAGAGCCCACAGTCAGTGTGTGATACAGCTACACAAGAGTGTGAATACCAGAAGGCTTGGTTCATTGGGGCCAGTAAGTAATAGTCTACCACAATAAGCACTGGCTTCATTGTTTTATACATTTTTATATACTACCTCCATATTATTTTATCATGTAGTTATCTCTGTGCAAATTGCTAATTGTTTGAGGGCAAACAAGTTCTTCTTCTTTTATTTTTTTCTTAAGAGATTCCATGGATTGAACCCAGGACCTTGTACATGGGCAGTGTGGGAAGCAGGTGCTCAGTTACTGAGCTACAGCCGCTCCCAATAAGAGTTGGTTTTTTTGTTTGTTTGTTTTTGTTTTTGTTTTTAGGAGGTACTGGGGATCAAATCTGTAACCTTGTACATGGGAAGCAGGTGCTCAACCAGTTGAACTACATCTGCTACCCCATACTCTCCTTTTTATCCCTTGAAATCACCACAAAATCTGAAATATATCATTTAGCACATATGAATTAAATGGCTCCTATGTACCAGGAATACTTGTAGGCTCTCTGGATGAAATGGTGAGAAAGGCAGTCCATACTTTGATGTAATTCACCATCAAGTGATATATAGTAAGAACTTAAATGTTGGTTAAACCTGACTGAGTCTTCAGTTGAAAACATTTCGGCCAAGTGTTCCCAAGATGTGTTCTGTAGAACACTGAGCCATATATCAATGGTCAAAATTTGGAAAATGCCGAATTAAACAAGCCTACTTATGACTAGAATTCTCTGGATGATAGAGCCTGCATGCATTGTATCCCAAACATATTACCTACCATAGGCTTTTTATCCCTCAGAATCTGTGTTTTTCACAGAGAAGGCACTCAATAAATCTTTACTGAATGAAATAATGAGTTGGGTTAGTGTTCCCTGGAATACTTTGTGGAAAATTCTGTGCTATCTAAAATGATAAGATTTTCAGAATCCTATCCTTTTCCATGGGACGTGCCACAGCTCAGGTGTGGAGCTGCTTTATCCATAGTGCCGTGAACTAAGAAGACAAGTTATCTGACCTCACAAATCCAACTCACAATTGTGAGAAACTACCACAGATTATGAACTGCTTATTTTTTCTACCTTATGGTTTTTAGTGTTCAAAATTTTTTTTTCTTTTTTATTCTCTTCCTGTAATATACTCTCACTGTCACCAGGTGGAAGTAGAAAGGGGGCCTAAGAGGCCCACAACAAATGACTGCTATAACTACAATACAAGCAATTTGGCATTTAAAAAAAATGACAGAGTATAATTTTAATATTTATTTATGTTTCATGTGATTATTGTTTGAAAATCAAGCCTTTCTTGGATCAAAGGATCATATCAGTGTCATTCTAGAGAGTCATAAATATTTGTGCCTCAAGGAGTCTTCATAATTGCTTCAGGACAATCAAAATCCCTATAAATGTTTTATATCCTGCCCAGAAATTTTAATGATTATATGCATATGTGTTTCAAGGACCTAGAGTGGTTTCACAATATTGGTTTCTTAATAGTTAAATTACCTGTCTTAATTGAAACCAGAGTATACCCTTGAAAATATTAGCTGCAATTTATAGGTTATTAAAAACTGTAATTAAGCCCACATAAAATATTCATTCACCAAAAAGCCATATATAACCGAAAAGCCTTTAAAATCTGATTTCAAGTCTGGATGCAAACTCTCTTATAGATGACGCATTCACATTGTAAAACTGCAATCAGGCACTCTTTTCTCTGTTGGTGGGAACATGTGTTTCTGGCCATAATAGGCTTTGTGAGATGCTCCAGTTGCGTAATTCTGATAATGCTTGGGGATCTGTTAAAGTATTAGAACGGATAACAAGTTTACCCTTCTTTCTATGTCTAAGACATGGAGGCATTTTCTAAAGGATTAGAATATTTTTGACAGGGCAATAATTAGCCAAATTGCTATCTTCCTGAATACTCTCTTCTCAAAAACAACAAACACAATGGAAGGTGGTAAATGTCAAAAGCTGTGAGAATTGCCAATTCAATTTCCTGATTTTTTTTTTTTTTTTACCATCTATGAAATGCGTTATGTTCAAGATAGCTGAATTTATTTTTTTACTGAGATGAAATAAATTCTGCTGGAGTGCTGATGGGATGGTTTCTTAGATCACTGGATTAAGAAAAGCTTTGTCTTCTCCTGCCAAGTCCTGTCAAAGAGAAGGCTTGAGGACTCAATGGTGTCACGTTCAGGGTAGACAGAGACTTATAAATTTTCTCCAGAAAGTATCAAATTTATAAGGAGTCAGTAGACTCCTGAAAAAGATATATTTATAAAATAATTAGGTGCATATTGTTTAATTCTGAGTTCTGTTTCCTCCCTCCCTCCCTCCCTCCCTTCCTTCCTTTTCCATCACAGAAAGAATGAATCTCTCTGGGATCTTTGTAGTCATGGATATAACATGGATATTTTTCATATTTCACAAGCATTACTGAAAACTTATAATGTGACATACTTGGTAACTATCATGAGAAAATTTTAATTTGCAAACAATACGTGGCAGTCATGCAGGTCACTTACAATCTAGCAAGACTTTATTGATGGCTATACTTTTGTACTGTGTTTAATTTTTTTTCTTTATTTATTTGTAAATACTATTCTCCAAAAAAAAAAAAAAAAAGCCTAACTGCCAATGTTGATGCTGTACTTGAAAAGAAAGTAAATAGGCCCAATAAAGTAATAGCTGCTAATATCAAAGTTTGGGAAGAGTGAAAAAGTTGAATATGAAGCTGAAATTATCCACAGCTTTTTCTTAGTCTGATTTTGCGAGTGATTCCCAGTTTAAAAAAATATGAACCATAATCTCGAATGTAGAGAAGACAATAAAATGACTGATTGTCCTTAGAAGAGCTCATGAAGGACTTGTGATCTGAGCAGGGCATTGAAAAATAAATAATACACATGGCTAGGAAAAGTGCAAAGGAAAAAGTTTTCTCTGTTAGAAACAGTTCATGAGGACTAGTATAAGAGAAATTAAATAAATATGTGAAACAAGGGTCAGCAAGCTTTTTCTGTAAAGGGCAGATGGTAAACATTTTAGGCTGTGTGGGATTTCTAGACACTGTCATAACTACTCGACTCTGCTGTTGTAGTAAGAAAGCAGACACAGATGATACATAAACAGACGGTTGTGACTGTGTTCCAATAAAACTTTATTTGTAAAAGCAGGTGGTGGGACAGATTTGGCCCGCGGGCTGTAGTTTGCCAACCCCTATCTAGAAAATGGTTAGACCTACCATAGAAGCTGTTGTATTAACAAAGAACAGAGTCACAATCTATTCCTGATATAGTGCTATTGCTGCTATTTGCTGCTATTATAAGCAGTAGAATGAAAGGAAGAAAGAGCATGGTCCTTTCAACCTTTAAGAACAAGTCTCATAGATTACTCATACTACTTTTACTTCTCATCGAGCAGAACTTGTTCACATCAGTTTGGTTGGGAAATGGTGTTGTTGTACATGATGGTTAGGAGGAGAGCTGTACAGAATGGTAAGTCTTAAATTTCAGACACGTGGCAAATGGGGAATGGACAGCTGAAAACATTTTTTTTTCTGGAAGTATTTTGCAACTGTAGGAATGTTTGGAGAGATTGAAGCATGGAAAAAAGGCAAGGGATCTTTTTTTTTTAGCAAATCAATTTTTTTGATATACATTAATAAAGCATAAATCCATCCAAAGTGTACAATCAATGATATTAGGTATAATCACATAGTTGTGCATTCATCACTTCAATTATTTTTAGAGCATTTTCATTATTCCAATAATAATAATAATAATAAAACTAAAAAGAAACAACTCATCACCTCTCAATCTCTCTATCCTTCCCCTAAGGCAAGGGATTTTTACAATAATTGAAGGATGAGGTTATCGGAACTGTGATTAGAGAATTAGTGGTAGGAATGGCAAAGAAAAAAATACAGATTCAAGATCATTTCTGGAAGGGAAAAAAATCAAAGATTATGCTTTTCTGGATGTTGCTTTGGGAAACAAATGAAAGAAAAAGGAACAGCAAGGGCACATCTCACTGCCTTTTCAGTACAAAGCTAAACTTTTGCACTGAAAAATCTCAGGGTCTTAGGAAATAGAATTGCTTTGATTTTAAGCTGTTCCACTAGGAAGCCCTTCTGCAGAGTTACCCGAATCTTGCTCTCCCCACACATCATCATATCCATTGGAATCAATAAAGGAATAGGTCTGGAAGCCTTTCTAGGTTCTCCATTGGTCTACTTGTTTGTTTTTCCCTTAAACCTTTAGCTTCTTAAAGGCAAGGATTTATCATCTTGTTCATCTTGTTCTCAGCAAAGAAACATCTTTTGATCAATTGTCATATTTGGGGGACAAGCTACTGTATATAATAACCATGTTAGAAAAAACAGCGGAGTAAACAAGAGAAAAATTTGTTTCTTAAGGAGAAGTCCATATGTAGGCAGTTCCTTGCTGATATGTTGACTGCCTAAATGTCTAGGTGTCAGGCTTCACATGTATTTTCCATTCTGCCATTCCTAGTGTATGTTACTCATCCTTAGTTTCAAGATTAAGTTCTAGCCATCACATCCATGCTATTATAAGCAGCAAGATGTAGAATGAAAGGAAGATCATGCATGGTCCTTCCACCCTTTAAGAACAAGTGTCATAGGTTACTCATACTACTTTTACTTACGTCTCTGCGTACAAGCAGAACTTCATGTCATTACACCAAGCTGTAAGTGAAGCTTGGCTGTATAGATTTTATCTATGTGCCTAACAAAAATGCAGGGGGTCTGTTACTGGGCATCCTGAGTCTGTTTCCCTAGAAGAAAAGCCCAAGTCAGGGATTCGTGGGCAAGTGATTGACAGTGTGCTCCCAGATGAAACCTGCAGGGGGAAAAACCAGATAAAGATGTGTTTTCAAAATCTAGTCTCACCCTGATGCCAACGGAAGCTCTGGTGTGTAAATCACGCCACCGGGTTTAACCTGTCTTGACGTAAGGGGCCTGGACTTTTATACCTAAACCACATTAGCTCGTTATCATCCACAGGTCATCACAGGGAGATGGGGTGTATCTTCTCAGGTATCTGTATTCACGTGGCTCCTGTCATGCTAAACTAAAGTTATTCGCCAGAGAAAGGTGTAGGTATGAGCCTTGGCTGGTCAACAGCCAGAGCAGATGGGGAATGGGTACACCTGGTGGTGAAGAAATTCAGGTGCCATATCAAAAGCATCTGCTACATTGAGGAAGAATGGGGGACAGATATGGAGAGAAAATTAATATAGCAGTTTTTTTTCACAGCCAAGAAGCATCCTTCCACAAATACCTAAAGGGCTCAATATCCTATAATTGTTTTGTAGATGGTAAGCACTCAGTGAGTAATTGCTAAGTGAGTCATACATGGTCTTGAAGAAACTTCTCTTTTTTTTTGTATTTCCACAGACTTTCTTCCTCAAAATTTTCAATAGAATTAAGAAATATTAATATTATTGACACCACTACATCTACTACCTCTACCTCCAACATATACATGAGCATCCTGCCTTCAATAGCTACTCTCTCTGCTAAGAGTCCACATCACACTCACGAGCAATTAGACAATTGCCTCACCAACATTCCCAAAGAATTGGTTGGCAAAATTGCTGCTCTTTTAAATGTTCCTAATTCTGGTTCCCAGAAAAGTCCCCATTGTCCAGGAAATAGCCAGCTAGGTTCCTAGGATCAGGATATATACAAACTCCTTATATTCATCTTCCCTAAATTTTCGCAAAGAATTCAGTATGACTCCTCTCATTAGTTTGCTCTGGCTGTGATTTATGCTGATTGTACAGTGACATTTCTGGCTTGCTGGCAGGTCTCCATTTAGTATCTGCTTCAGGATACCGAATTCAAGGTTATAAAATAAAAACTTAAAAGAAGTAATTGGATAAGAATTTAACTGATCTCATTATTCCTTGCAATTATAGATTTGGAACTATCCATTTTCTCCCATGAAGGTCATAAAAGATAGTCTTATAAAAGAGTTAAGGATATGAAGTGAATGAGTAACATTTGAAGTCTGATCCAAGAGTTTCAGGAAAATATCTTGAAATATCTTAAAGTAAAAAAAAAAAAAAAAAAAAAAAAGGCAGCATCATTTCAAAGCAATATTATAGCAATTCTGATTAGTTAGACTTCATAATACAGAAAATCAGCTTAAACAAGATACAAGTTTATTTTCTCATGTAAAATAGTTACAAGGTAGGTATTCGTGGACTTGTATGATAGTTTCATGGGTTTATCAAGGCTCCTGTGTTTATGTTCTGCCATTCTCACCACGTGGCTTCCAATATCAAGGTCAGCCCATGATCCTACTGCAACCAAAGAACCAAATATTACATTTTATTTAATTTTAAGTAGCCACATGTGAATGTGAATAGTAGCTACTGTGTTGGTCAGCACAGCTCTAGTATCTTAATGGCTTATGAAATTTTAGTCTCACAATCAATTGGCAGCCTAGAATACCGTAAAAGTGTCAAGATGATCTGATGGGGATGTGTCTGCTTTGTGAGCAGTGTTTACTATTGTATGGATGGGCCAGCAAAAGGCCAGTGTAGTCAAGTAGCTTGTCCTGAGGTCACACTTATTTTGAAAGCGTGACCTTCGAGTATTTCAGGTATATGTGCTGGGGTGGAGGTGAGAGAAAGGGGACTATTCAGAGAAAAAATGTAATTGTACAAAATGAACCTTCTTCAAAGCTTTTGAGAAGTTGCAATTTTGCATGAAAGCTCTATTAGTTTTATGGAATCAAGGGTTCCAATGTTTGGAGTGCTTAGTCTTTGCTTTGAAATGGTAATAACAAACCATTTTTTGCTAATTCGTCTAACAGAAATTCTTTTAGATATCTCATACTTAGCCTAGAATCATGTAATGTAGATCCGGAAGGGATATTAGATTTTGCTGTAGAGGTAGACTCATTTTATGGATTAACAACGACAACAAAAAGAAAGGCCAGACAGGTTAAGTGGCTTTCTAAAGACCCCAAAGCTACCATCTTGTTTTCCTAGGGCTTCTGTAACTTAGTATCACAAACTAGGTGGCTTAAAACAACAGAATTCATTGTCTCACTGTTATGGAGGCTATAACTCCAAATCAAAGTGTCAGAAACTCCCTGGTTCTCTGAAGTCTGTAGTATTCTGACAGTGGTTCATCTGCAGTCCCCAGCTTTCTTTGGCTTGTGGAATAATTCAATCTCTGCCTCTGTCACATGGCTGTTACCCTAACCCAGTTTGACCTCATCTTCAAATAACATCTTCTAATAACCTCTTCAAAGATCCTATTTCCAAATATAATCACTTTCAGGAGACCAGGGTTATGACTTGAATATATCCTTTTGGGGAACAAAATTTAGTCCATAACAACTAATATCTAGAAAAGCTGAAAATCACACTGGATCTTCTGATTCCATACTTATTGCAACTTATATAAATCCATTTCTTTAAACGATTTTATAATTGACTTATTTTTCTCAGTAATTCAGGCAGCTCTTCCTTAGGCAATCCTTGATTCAAATAGGTAAGGCTTTAACCCAATCATAACTTTAATTCCTTTTTAAAAAATATTTTTTATCAGAGAAGATGTGAACTTACAGAACAATCATGCACATGTGTGGAATTCACATACAACACCCCTCCACTAACACACTACATTGTTGTAGAACATTTGTTACAAATTATGAGATAGTATCAGACTTTTACCACTAACTGTGGTATATAGCATACTTTTGGCATATTTTTCCCATAGCCTCCTATTAATACAGTACATCTTTGGCATTGATGAAAAAATATTACAGTATTGCTGTTGATTATAGTCCATAGTTTACATTAATTGTATTTTTCCCATGCTTCTCCACAGTCTTACCACCTTGAAACAGTGATGTACATTTCTTCTGGTTCATAGAAGGTCAGGTCATTCTTGTATTTGTACTATTAACCACAATTCTCATCCAGCTCTGGGTTCGCTATGTTATTCAGTCCCTGGATTACTCTCTAGCTTTCTTTCAATTGACATTTCCATCCCTAGAATATCCTTTTCAGCCACAATCTCATTTATAAACCAGCTGCCTTAGTTCTACTTTCTATAATGTGTTACCATCAACTCTATCCATTTCTATACTTTTAAAGTCAAGTTAATTAAAACTTCTACATACATTAAGCATCAGTACCCCATCTCAGCCCTCCTCTTATCTCCTAATAACCTATACTCTAGGTTTTAACTCCATGCATTTATTCTTCGTATTTAGTTCATATTAGTGAGACCATGCAATATTTGTGTCTGGCTTATTTTACTTAGCATAATGTCTTCAAGTTTCATCCATGTATTCATATGTGTCCCAATTTCATTTCTTCTTACATCAGCATAGTATCCCATCCTATGTATATACCACATTTTGTTTATCCGTTAATCATTTGATGGACACTTGGGTTGTTTTCATCTTTTGATAATTATGAATAACACCACTATGAATATTGGTGTGCAAATGTCTGTTCACATCACAGTTTTCAGTTCTTCTGGATATATTCCTTGTAGAGGAATTGCTGGTTCATATGGCAGTTGTCTATTTTGGTTACTGAGGAAATGCCAAACTGTCTTCCACAGAGGCTGCACCATTTTGCATTCCCACCAACAGTAAAGGAGTGTTGCTATTTCTCCTAGTGATATTGAATATTTTTTCACGTGCTTTTTGGCCATTTATATTTCCTCTTTGGAGAAATGTCTATTTAAGTCTTTTGCTCAGTTTTTTTATTGGATTGCTTACTCTTTTATTGTTGAGTTGTATGATCTCTTTATGAAGAATGGAAATCAAACCCTTATCGGATATGTTATTTCCAAATATTTTCTCCCATTGAGTAGGCTGCCTTTTCACCTTCTTGATGAAGTTCTTTGAAGCACAAAATTGTTTAAGGTTGAGGAGGTACCATTTATCCATGCTTTCTTTTGTTGCTCATGCGTTCGGTGAAAGGTTTAAGAATCCACCACCTACCACCAAGTCTTGAAGATATTTCCTTACAGTTTCTTCTCAGAGATTTATGGTTCCAGGCTTTATATTTAGGTCTTTGATCCATTTTGTGTTAATTTTTGTGTAACATGTGAAATAGGGGTCCTTTCTCTTTCTTTTGGATATGGCTATCCAGTTCTCCCAACATGATTTGTTGAATAGACTTTTCTGCCACAGCTAGGTTGGCTTGACACCCTTGTCAAAAATCACTTGACCATAGCTGTGAGGGTCTGTTTCTGAACCATCAGTAGTAGTTTGGTTCCATTGGTCTACTTGTCTATCTTGATGCCAATACCATGCTGTCTTTACCACTGTAGCTAGGTAATATGATTTAAAGTCCAGAAGTGAGAGTCCTCCAACTTTGCTCTTGCTTTTTAAGATATTTCTGGCTATTTGGGGCCCCTTACCCTTCCAAATAGATTTGATAATTGTGTTTTCCATTTCTTTAAGAAATGACTGGTGCAATTTTTATCGGGATTGCATTGAATCTGTGTATCAATTTGGGTAGAATTGACAATATTTAGTCTTCCGGTCCATGAGCATGGGGTGTTCTTCCATTTATTTAGGTCTTTTAAATTTCTTTTAGTAATGCATTGTAATTTTCTGAACACAAGTGCCTTATGTCCTTGGTTAGTTTTATTCCTAAATATTTGATTAGTCACTATTGTAAATGGAATTTGTTCCTGACTTTCTCCTCAGATTGTGCATTATTAGTGTATAGAAACACTACTGACTTTTGCAAATTAATCTTATATCCTGCCACTCTGCTGAAATAGTTTATTTTATGAGCTCTATCAACTTAGTTGTAGATTTTTCGGGACTTTCTATGTATTGGATCATATCATCTGTGAATGGCAAAAGTTTTACTTCTTCCTTTCTGATTTGGATGCCTTTTATTTCTTTTTCTTGCCTAATTTCTCTAGTAGATCCTCCAACCTATATTGAGCAACAGTGGTTACAGTGGTCATCCTTGTCTTGTTCCTGATCTCAATGGGAAAGCTTTTAGTCTTTCATCATTGAGTACAATGTTAGCTGTGGGTTTTTCATATATGGCCTTTGTCATGTTGAGAAAGTTTCCTTCAATTCCTATCCTTTGTAGAGTTTTTTATAAAGAAAGGATGCTAGATTTTGTCAAATGCCTTTTCTGCATCAATCGATAGGATCATGTGATTTTTCTTCTTTTATTTATTAATGTGGTATATTACGCTGATTGATTTTCTTGTATTGAACCACTCTTGCATGGTAGAAAACCCACTTGATCATGGGGAATAATTATTTTAATGTGATGTTGGAGTCAATTAGCAAGTATTTTGTTGAGGATTTTTGCATCTGTATTCTTTACGGATATGGGTCTGTAATTTTCTTTTTTTGTAATATTTTTATCTGGCTTTGGTATTCGGGTGATATTGGCTTCATAGAATTAGTTTGGTAGCATTCCTCCTTGTTAAATTTTTGGAAAGAGTTTGAGTAAGATTTGGTATTAAATCTTGTTTGAATGCTTGGTAGAACTCACCAGTGAAACCATATGGTTCTGGGCTTTTCATTTTTGGGAGTTGTTTGATGACGCTTTCGATCTTTATACTTGTGATTGGTTTGTTTATGTCTTCTTTTTCTTCTAGTTTCATTGCAGCTTGTTGGTACATTCCTAGGAATTTCTCCATTTCATCTACATTGTCTAGTTTGTTCGTGTACAGTTGTTCATAGTATCCTGTTATGATCTCTTTTAGTAGTAATGTCCCCATTTATTTTATTTGCGTTTTCTTTCTTTTTTTTTTTCTTTGTCAGTCTAGATAAGGGTGTGTTGATTTTGTTAATCTTCTTGTAGAATTAACTTTTGGTTTTGTTAATTGTCTCTACTGTTTTTTTTTGTTCTCAATTTCATTTATTTGTGCTCTGATCTTTGTTATTTCATTCCTTCTGCTTGCTTTGGGAATAGTTTGCTGTTCTTTTTCTAGTTCCTCCAGCTGTGTAGTTAGGTCATTGATTTTAACTTTCTTTTTTTTTTTAATGTAAACATTGAGGGCTATAAATTTCCCTCTCAGCACTACCTTTGCTCCATCCCATTGGTTCTGATTTGTTGTGTTATAATTTTCATTCGTCTCTAGATATTTATTGATTTCTCTCACAATTTGTTCTTTGTCCCACTAATTATTTGAGTGTTTTTAATCTCCATATATTTGTGAATTTTCCCTTTTTCCACCTTTTGTTGATTTCCAACTTTATTCAGTCATGATCAGAGAAAGTGCTTTGTATAATTTTGATCCTGTTGAATTTTTTGAGATCTGCATTGTGGCCCAACATATGGTCTGTCCTGGTGAAAAATCGATGAGCACTTGAGAAGAATGTATATCCTGCTGTTTTGGAGTGCAGTGTTCTGTATATGTCAATAATGTTTAATCCATTTATCATATTATTCAAGCTCTCTGTTTCTTTATTGATCCTCTTCCCAGGTGTTTTATCCACTGCTGAGAATGGTGTGTTGAAGTCTCCAACTATTATTGTACAGACATCTATTTCTCCCCTTCAGTTTGGCCAGTGTTTGCTTCATGTAGTTTTTGGCATTCTGTTTAGGTGCATATACATTTATGATTGTTATTTCTTCTTAGTGAATTGCCCACTTTATTAATGTCCTCCATTGTCTCTAATAACACTTTTGCTTTTAAAGTCTATTTTATCTGATATAACTATATCTACTCCAGTATTTTTCTTGTTGTTGTTTTTTTGTTTTGTGTTTTGTGTTTTTTTTTTTTTTTTTGTTACTACATGTGTGGAGTATCTTTTTTGAGCCTTTCACTTTCAGTCTTTTGGTATCCTTGGTTCTAAGGTGAGTCTCTTGTAGACAGCATATAGATGGCTCATATATTCTTATTCATTCTAAAAGTCTTTGTCTTTTGATTGGGGAATTTAATCCACTAACATTCAGTGTTATTACTGTAAAGGCAGCTCTTACTTCACCAATTTTGACCTCTGAGTTTTATCTGTCATATTTTATTTTCACCACTCTTTTTACACTTTTAGTTACATTTCCTGATATAATTCTCATTTCTAGACTCTCTTCCAAGCCATTCTTTGCTGTATTTTCTTTTCAGGTTTAGCACTCCCTTTAGTATTTCCTGCAAAGCCATTCTCTTGGTTACAAACTCTCTCAGTTTCTGTTTATATATGAATATTCCAAACTCACCCTCATTTTTTAAAGAAAGTCTTGCCAGATGTAAGATTCTTGTTTGGTAGTTTTTCCTCTTGTAGTATCTTAAATACATCAGACTATTGCCTTCTTGCATCCATGGTTTCTGATGAGAAATCAGCACTTATTCTTATTGGGTGCCCCTTGTATCGCTTTTCTCTTGCTGCTCTCAAAATTCTCTCTTTGTCTTTGGCATTTGACATTTTGATTAATATGTGTCTCAGAGTTGGTCTACTCTGATTTATTCTGATGGATGTACATTGTGCTTCTTGGACATGGATATCTTATGTCCTTCAATAGGGTTGGGAAATTTTCTACCCTTATTTCTTCAAATATTCCTTCCACCCCTTTTCCATTCTCTTTTCCCTCTGGGACTCCCATGACACATATGTTTGCATGTTTCTTGCCATCATTAGTTCCTGAGACCCTGTTAATTTTTTCCATTCTTTTTTTTATCTGTTCTTTTTTTTTCACTTTCAGAAGCCATGTCTTCACATTCGCTGATCCTTTGTTCTGCCTTCTCAAATCTGCTGTTATATGCCTTCATTTACTGTGCCATTCATTCCCATAAGATCTGTTCTTTTTCTATGTATGCTTTAAAATTCTTCTTTGTACTCACCGAGTATCTTCTTAATATCCTTAATCTATTTAGGCATCGCATTGAATTTATTAAGGAGATTTGTTTGAACATCTATGGTTAGTTCTCTCAACTCCTTTATGACATCTGGAGGCTTATCTTGTTCCTTTGACTGGGCCATATCTTCCTGTTTCTTGGTATGGATTGTAATTTTTTTGTTGGTGTTGGGGCATCTTGTTTACTAGTCGTATTTATTCTGGGTGCAGTTTCTCTCTTTATTTAGGGTTTTCTTGCCATTTCTTCCTTGCTGGTTGTGTAGTGGGAGCTGTGTATGTAGTTGATACTGTAAGCTGTGGAGGCTGAAGCTTCCCGAGTTGCCTCAGGAACCAATGAAGCTTCTCCTACCTTTCTCCTCTGCTAGTGGTAGTGACAGAGCTGCAGTCATGTATAGTAATCCAAGCCTTGTAGGCCAAGACCATCTGTAGTTGCCTGGAGAGACTGAGGAAGCTTCACTCCCCTTCTTCCTCTGCCTGGGCAGGGATGGAGCTACAAATGTGGGCAACAAACTAAGCCGTGTGCATCAAAATTGGTTGCAGTTGATCAGGTAGACTAACGTAGCTCTGGCCCCCCACCTCCCATGCCAGGGGTAAGGATGGACCCTACAGAGTGCCCAAGAATCTAATCTGTGTGGGCCAAAATGCCTGCAGTTGCCCTGAAAGGCTTCAGGAGTACTGTCCCTTATGCCCTTTAAGGGGTGAGGATGGAATCACAGGCACCCAACAAACTAGTCTGTGTGGACCAAAAGTACCTGCCATTGCCCAGAGAGCCTGAGGAAACACAGCTCCTTCCTATCCTATTGGAGGGCAGGGATGGAACCCCAGGTGTACGACTCTCCTGTCTGTGCCAGCCAACAGTGCCTGTAGTTGCCTGGAGAGGCTGGTGCAGGTCCCCACAGCCTTCCCTGCTGGAGGTTGGGCTGGGGCCTATGTTAGAGCTGCAATCCAAACTTGGTGGAAAAAAGCCGGTCCTACAGTCCAGGTGATTTTCAATCAGCCCTGCTTCCTCTCAAGCTGGAGTTTGAGTTAAAATGGCAGCTACAAGTCTCTTTCTGACTTGGACAGGTTCAAACTTTAACTGATCTTAAGATTATACTTAACCAGCTGAAGTTATTAATCAGTAGCTGAAGTCGGCGGTGCCCAACCGCCTCTTTCTCCCGTTTTTGGCAAACGGATCTTCCAACTCTAGCCATGGAATAGCTCCCAAGGTGGCCTATGCCACCAGTGGAGGATAGGCACTGGCCTCCACAGCTTGGAGTGCCCTACTCGTGAATCTTCTCTGCAGATGGGCAGTCTCCTCCTTCTATTCTTTCAAGGATGTTGCAGGATGCTCTTCTGGTCTCCTGTGGCCCCAAAACAGGTGCTTTAGATAGCTCTGGGTGATTACTAACTGCCCTGTAGCACTAGGTGACTTGTGGAGCTCTTTACTCTGCTACTATCTTGTGCCTCCCCCACTTTAACTTCTTTTTGATGCCTATTTTATTTGAAGAATGATTGCAATAATCTGACAGCAAATTTTCACCTCATCTATCCTAAATATTGAGGTTTAAGCTTTCTTTCTGTTCTTGACTCTTTAAATTGATCTTCTAAATTGTTAAGGAGCCAATAATTTACATTAAATAAGAATATTATTTCTGTTATTGTCAAAGTTTTGGAACTAGTTGCATCTATGTTGATGTGATTGATTTGGCTAGGAATTTTTGGTATTGTGTCCATTCAATTCATGCCAGTGAATTATTAAGCCTCTCTTCTACACCAGCCACTGGGATAGCTATTGAGAACATGTTACTGAATTAAGCCATTCCAAACTCCTTCCCTTCTGTGGCTGGAAGTCCATTATGGAAAAAGCCCTTTGAAATAGTAATTCCTTGTGCCCTGACTTTTAAAAAAGACAGGAGCAGTTTAGGATTAGCGAACATGCTGACTTAACCCACTTGGGGGGTTATAGGCTCACCTTGAAAGGCTGTACTCTTATAACTGAAATCCAAGTACTTCTGGGGATCCACAAAGAATTTCAAAAGGGTGTACAACAAAGTTAGTTTTAAGGGAATTAATTTCCAGGATCTCAATTTCCATATATACTATTGTCTAAGATTACTGATAACTCGCAATAGCACTTCTTCCAGTTTACAAAAGTAAGGCATACCTCTCTCCCTTTGCAAATTGTAATATGATGCAATGCCCTATGGTTTAAAAAAGGCTTGGTTTCTAAACAAATGGATAGTTCAAAATATTGGTTTGGAAAACCAAGGCTTCTTAAACTTTCCAAGGGCCTTTCTCTCTTGCCCAGTCTTACATTCTTACAGTACTTTCTGATAAGTTTGAAGCTTAATCCAAGTTGGTATATTCTTAACTCAGAGGATCCAAAGCAGTATATATTAGTGATACTGAATCTCTTAAAAATAATTGGAATGTTTTCAACATTATAGTATTTTCAAGATGCATTTGATAAAACACAGTTTTTGTACTTATTTTTTTCATTTTTGTTGTACATTATCCCAAAGAGTGCTTAGAGTCTTTTTCATCCAAACAGGCCATGAAATATTTATTCCAATTAATCAGTCCTCCTCTTATTTCATTTTATATAATGTGTTTAGTAGTTTCTCTTTCCAATAACAAAGAAACAAACTTCTTTAAACTTACAAAAAGTAAATATCAACTTAAAATATGCAAAGGGTTTTTCAAACATCTTTTAAGGGACATTTGACCTAAAAAGTTTGAAAACCATTGTTCAGTGTTTCTCAAATTATTATCTAATTTATAATTAGATTAAAAATCACCAGGGGGATGGTTAAAAAAAATTATTCCTGGATTCTGCAACATACCTCTTGAATCAGAATTTCTGGGGTGCAAGGGCCAGAAATCTGACATTTCAGCCTGCATGCAGGTGATGCTTATCCATATTGTTTGCACATTTTATTTTAAGTGATGATGATCCTTTTAAGGGAATTATGTCCTATACAAATTCAGGGAGAATCAGGTGCTTGATAAAATTATATGTGTTATCTAAATGGTCTCTTGATGGCAGAACTTGACTTGTACACCCAGCACATAGTAGAGTGCCAAAAGTGATGGATGAAAAGGAATGAAGATAAAGCATATTACTGTACTGGATCATTCTAAAGCAGGGGTTCTTAACCTATTTTGTTCCACGGACCTATTTGCCAGTCAGGTGAAAACCACGGACCCCTTACTAAGTCCACACTACACTGTGTATTATTTAATAAATATATCACACCCACACCAACACGTCCCCACAAGAATAATGTTTTTTTGAATTTTCAGTTCAAGCTCACAGACCCCCTGAAATATTTCCACAGACCCCTTGGGGGTCCATAGATCCCTGGTTAAGAACCCCTGTTCTAAAGTATTAGAAGGGTGCATATAAAACGGATTCATCTTCTCTCCAAAATGTTCATGATATACTCCATAGTTAATGTTTTTACATAGACTTATTATCTCTACAGCTAAATTTAATTTACAAATGGAATCATAGGTAGCAGGGTGCCTTCCCGATGCCACTGCTGTGAGCTATAAATGAATAAATGCTGCAGATTAGTCAACCTTCTGAAAAGTTCTTAATTAAGGAAACCAGTAGTTTGTAGAGTAACAGCCTGTCTGTTAGCCTTGTTGACACAGTGCTAAAGTCCCATGTAGATAGCTTGCATGAAAGAATGAAAATGTTCTAGTTTCTAAATTTGAATTTCCAAGTAATTGTACTTCTAATGAAATTCGCTGCTATGGATGTCTGTTCACAGGCTTTGGCTTAAAAAGTAAAGATTTGAAAGTATCAAACTTTCTTGATCTTTGAATGCTGTTTTCATTAATTACGTCAATATGACAGCTCTCTTTTTACCCTAATAGCCCCCCTGGAGGAAATAACAATTTTGTTTGTCTAAACAGTACTTAATGATGACTCTAAAATTAGAGTTTAAGACCTTTAACTCTAGAGTGCAAAGCTCTATGTCCTCGACTCTGATGTTTATCATGAATATTAATTTCTGATCTTAAAGTCAAGCTATGAAATTTTTATATATTGTCATGCCTTTCCCTTGACAATTTTTGTAATTGCCGCTATTTCCTCATCATCAAGGGCTGTTTGTGGCTTCCCTGTTTTTAAGAAGGCTATAAAATTGGCATCTCTTAAGTCAGTGTTTTGTTTAAATGTGAGACCTGGTAGATTTGTTTGCTCTGAGCAGCAACTAGACCTCTGATCTTGAAAGAATAATAGTTTTTCTTGGTACTCTTACATGATAAAGGACTCAATATATTTTTAATCATTACCTTTGGTATTACTTTCCTCTTAGTTCAGATTTATGTTTGCTGCTCTAGACCCTTTCTCTGTTGCTCACACAGAAATATTATTTTCCACAAGATAGCTATCATTTTCTTTAAAAATAGATGCATTTGTAGTGTCTGGTCATCAGACATCTGGCTGTATATATTCAGATTGTTTATCAATACCGAATATTAGAGTTATTTAGACAATATGCACATTGATATGCATTTATACATAAACACATGTGTGCATACTTTTTATATCTGCAATTCAACTGAAATATTGTTCTCTTGTTTATTTTACTTCCAACAAAGATTTATCAAATGCACACTGTGCATCAGACCTGTATTTGCTCTGAGGATAGAAAGAAAAATTAGCAAGAACTAATCTGTCCTGATAAAACCACAATCAACCAGGGAAGGCAGACTCATAAAAATGATCTCTATCACTGTATGGCAAATGCTGTTAGAGGTATAGTGACAATATGCTATTGTAATCAGGGAGATTCAGGGATGGATACATAAAACAAGGGGGGGGCACTGAGGCTGCATGAGATGGACTTTTCTTGATCAACAAATGTAAAGGACATTTAATTTACACAGAGAAAGTGGAATGACATAAGCCTGGTGCTTTGGGAAAAAGTGCTTTGAGAAAGAAATAGCAACAGATGTATGTGGCCTGTCTGCAGAGTGCAAATTGTTGCATGGGATGATACAGAATAAGCTTGAAAGGAAAATTGTGGATAGATATGGGAAGTACCTGTGGATAGAATCCTAGGCTCAGGGGTTTTATCTCTTTCTTAGGGGATGGAGAGGGTAATTCAGAATGGCCCAAATGTCTAGAGAAAATTATTTTTGATATCCAGTCATCCACACAATTATTTGAAAAATTCTTTTTGAGAGCGCTTCTTGGACAAGTGATGGCCCAGAATCAAAACCAAAGTCTCTGTCCTCAAGAATCTTAACAATCTTTTGAGGAAGAAAGTTAAGTAAGTCAGCTTTCATTGGAGTTGGTGATGGATTCAATATCAGCAATGATAATTTCCCTGAGAATAGATAGATGTTGAAGATGACGGAAGATGTTTTTCTTTTAAAGAACCAAAATGATGTTGTATATATGTAAAACCTATATTGAATAATTTTATAATTGTATCTATTATAGAGAAGTTTTATGATTTAGCTAGGAACCAAAAGCCATGGAATAGTTCCTAGATCTTCAAATTCCTAACAGCATGAACCTTGAAGGCTACCCTTAATTTCTCAGAATCTCTCATGTAAAATGTGGGGTTGAATATCGAAGAATCTTTGTGTAGACTACATGAACCAAAGTGCCAGGAAGCCTTCTACAAAGTTTTTGTTTTTAAATAGAAGTCACATAAACTGTTCAGGCCATAGGAACTGGCAAGTTGTTTATTATGAATGAATGAGTGAATCTAGTTGAAAGGCCCCTTTCATTTTTTTGCATATCTGTATTTGATTTTTGGAAGTATTATTTATGTCTCTTCCAAAAAAAGTCTTTGTTAAAATGTTTTACTCAATGACATCACTTAATAACTATACATGTATATTTTAAGATAAAATATGCTTAGGAGAAGACTTAAATATGCAATTTTATTTCTGCCTCACTAAACCTCCTCTTCCTCTGTGCTAATGAGAAATCTTCTCCTCCCTCACAGGCACACACTTAAGAGGTACTTTCCTCAGATCACTGGAAATCAGGACTGAGTAACACCCCCTCTCTACCCCAAGCCCTCACTCCAATATTATTAAATGTCTTATGGATAATAGCCTTTATTCTTGTTTGTTTGTTTTTCCTTCTTTCATAGAAGCCTCAGATCAGTTCTAGGTCTCTTCTTCCTTCTCTTGGATTGAGTAAGAACTCTTTCTGATTCTAAAAAAATCCAGGTTGTGATCTCCACGTGTATATACACAGGGCCAAGACTGCCCTTATATCACTCAGGAGGAGATTTCCTTTTTACCTTTCTTTTTCCTTTCTGGCTTTTGAAGTTCAAGCTTTTGTAAGAATTCATTTAAATTCAATTGTTTGAAAATATATTTGAATCTCTTTAGCAGGTTTCTAGCACACTATGGGTTGCTTTCTCTCAAAAAGTTCAACTTGTCTTCTCCAAAATATGTGCTTAAAATGACTTTGAAAATTGAGATATATGATGTCTGGAATTTCTTTCAAAAGATTCTAGGTAGTGGTGGTGGGAATTGGTATGGCTGTGGATGAAATATAATCAGCCATATGTTGATAGTTGCTGACATTGGATGATGATAAATGGGAGTTTTGTGCTGTTCTTTACTTTTGCATATATTTAAAATTTTCTATAATTAAAAATAATGTAGGAAATCTTTAAAAAATTAAAATGGTTCTCATGATCTTATTTTAGTAGCATTTTATCTCTTACTTTGTATCAGTTAACTATGGTTGTATTAGAAACCACCCCCAAAAGCCAGTGGATTAAAACAATAACCACTTCATATCGCTCATGAGCCCATGGATTAGCTAGGGTCTCTCATTCTTCTGCTGCTAACTGTGGGTTAATAGGGAGTTCTACTTATTTTGTCTGGCATCTCCCACATCTTTTGGTGCGATCTCTCTATAGGCCACTGTAATATGACCTCAGATAGTAAAACTGAGTTCTCTTTCACATGGTTTCTAATTCTTCAATGATCAGCTCATGGTTTTGTTTTTGTTGTTGTTTTTGTTTTTCATCTAGAAGGGGCTGGGTTCCAAGGAAGAGAGTAGAAACATGTGAAGCCTCTTGATGCCTAGGCTTAGAACTGGCACACTGCCACTTTAGCTGCATTCTGTTTGCCAGAGCAAGATGCAAAGCCAGCCTCGGTTTTGAGAGAAGAAAAAAAGACTCCATTTCATGTTGGGAGGAACTGCAAAGTCACATATAGGGGCATGGATATGGAGGGAACCATTAATTGGGGGCTATCAACACATTCAATCTACTATGCAAGCATTTACTGCTCTTAAATCAGTGATTACTTAGATACTGATAATTCACAAATTTTTATGTCTACACCCAACTCTCCGTCCAGCCTTAGCTTGCCTACTGATCACCTACTCTTGGATTTTCCATAGTTACCTTGCATTCAACATAGCCAAACTGAGTGTATTATTTCCTCCCTAATGCCTTCTTTAACTCTTCTGTTTGTGTATTTACAATCAATGGCATTACCGTCCATCCTTTCATTCATCTATTTATCCATTTTTTCCATTGCTTAATTCAATAAATATTTATTCAATATCTATTTTGTGACTAGCACTGTGCTAATCACTAAAGAATCTAAGGTGAGCAAAAACAGACATGGCCTTTGTCCTCAGATGGTTTACATAGAAATCAGCAAGAAATACCATCAAAATCACACAAGATACATGTAAAATTGCCATGTACTTTCCTCTTTAACAGCTGGTATTATGTGAGCTTATAAACAGGTGGTATTGACCTGGTCAGGGAAACCAAGGGAGGCTTATATGAGTTTGTGGTGATTTAACTGAGATTGAACTTGGGTTCTGGAATGAGGAAATATAGAGCATAACCCTCAGCAAACTCATGATAGACATGTAGCATGGGTAAGAAATGAACTTTTGTTATTAAAAGCCACTAAGATTTGGGGGTCGTTTGTAATCTTAACATGACATGATAAAGGCACATGGTGCTATGATGAGTTAGCCTTATATACCTTTGAGACATCAAAGATAATGGCAAAGCTTGATGTGAAGAATAAATCTATAAACCAGGTGCCAAAGCATCCCTTGAAGGAGGTGGGTCATTGACAGCAGAAAAGGGTGATAAAACCAACTGGTATACATTTCAAAGGAGTTAGATTGGGGTGGTGGTGGTGGTGGTGCAGTGAATGAGTTGTAATTCAGGAAGACCACTAACCCCAGCTCCTGTCCTTGAAACTCATGGAGTGTGAAGAAATAAATAGGTAACACTTGAGATGGGTAGAGGGGAAGTGATAATCACAGAGGAGAGGCAGGATTTATTGGGTGAATGCCAGGAGAAGGGGATGCTGAGATTTAGGGAAGTTGTTTGATTATGGAAATATGGTACCAGAGGGTAGAAAGAATGAGTTGGAGACACGGGTGGGGGGGCATGTGAGTGCTGCATCTGGGCAATGGGACAGGGCATGATGAAGATGTTGGTGCAATAAAAGTGTGTGTGTTTGGGGTGAGGGATGCTTACAATTTCACCATTGATTCATGAAACCAGGGGTGACAGATAATGATGAATTCAGTCTCACTATCTGAGGAGAGTGACTTACTTGGTTGAGGTGATGGCAGACTGAAAAGTCATAGAATCCACATGCTTTTCAAGCCAGGTTGATGGTGAACCAGAACCCTCCATCCTACCCTCTTCATTCTTGTCTTTATTGAACTCATTTCCTGACTATAGTCTGATATGATGATCCTTCTCGTGTGTTTTTCTAATACTCTTTTTAAATGTGTTTTATTTTTAAAGAAGCTTTAGATTATATAAATGTTACATAAAAAAATATAAGGGATTCCCATATGCCCCACTCCCTCCTCCTCCCACACTTTCCCACATCAACAACATCCCTCATTAGTGTGGTACATTTGTTACAACTGATGAACACATTTTGAAGCATTGCTACTAAGCAATGCACTATAGTTTACATTATAGTTTACACTCTGTCCTGCACGATTTTGTAGGTTATGACAAAATATACAATGTCCTGTATCTGTCACTGCAGTGTCAAACAGGACAACTCCAATGTCCTGAAAATGCCGCATGTTACACCTATTTTTCCCTCTCCCTTCCCTCAGAACCTCTGGTGGCCAATGCCTTTATATCAATGATAAGAGTTCTTCCATTGCTAGAATAATAATAAGTCTACTTTAGTACATTGTTCATTCCCCAATCTTGAGGATTCTGGGATGGTGATGCCCACTCTGCTTCTAATTGAGAGGGGGCTTAGATCCCATGCTCTTTTGAAGTAAATCAAAAATCTATATGTTTCGGGAACACCTTGTCAAACACTGGTCAAGAAGCTTATTTCGCTTGGTGTGCTTGTGTGTGTTTACATTGATTATCTGAAGTTTGGAAGTCATGAGTTTATTTCCTTTGGAAATTTGCAATATTTTATTCATGATCCCCATTAAGTGAATCATGGACCATGCTAGTAGCTTAATGAATTTAAATGCATTTTGATGAAATAAGGGCTTCAAGGAAACAAGATAGGAGAGATAAAAAGCCATCGAAGTAGAGAAAAAATGCAGAAAACTACTGGAAGTATGATTTGGAACTAAGGGAAAACTATACATAATATAAAAGAAATATAGGAGTGTGAAATTTGAGTCATCATGTGGACTCGAAGTAACTGGACATACAATTGCAGACATGTGTTTTGATAAGTGGAAAGCTTTGTCATCATTTGAACACTTTTCTCCCTTGACAGCAACCTTCATAAATTCTCTCCAGGCACTTATCTTATTTCACTGAACGTAAGAGGCCAAATATTGTAAGTGACACAATCAATATCTGTACAATAAATGATGACACAATGCTTTCTTATTGCAGCAATTGTAAAAGATATCCCAGTTTTTGAGATGATAGAATGTGAGCAATATATGCCTTTCGGAACTGATGAAATCTAGAAATGGATGAAAACATATAAGTAAATAATGGTTAAATACATAGTATTAGAAAACTTCTAAACCAAACTTTAGAAAAACAATTAAAAATAATGAAATTCACTGAAGCTGCTTGACCAGTATTTGACAAGTTTCTGAAAGAGTGTTAATTGAATTACTTCTAAAGAACATTAGAAAAACACATGAAGAGGACTAATATCCCAGGCTCTGTAAAGTGAGATATAAACTTATAGAAAACTGATAAGTTGCAAATTATTTTTGACTGGGAGGAATGCAAAATAATTCTGTTCAGTAGAAAAGAATACCCCAAACTTTGCAGTTTTATTGCCCTGTAGGATGTTAGCCAGTTTTGTTATCTAATTTTGCAATCTTCTCCCAGTATTTTGTCTTTAATAGATTATATATACCAGCCTCTAGTATTCTTTTTTGAACCTCCGTTGTCATCCTTCAGGTTCCCTTTAAACCTTTGAGACACTCGTTCACTGTATATTTGTATGAGGTACATGTTTTAACGTTTTTGAAAAGTATTTTCAGTGTAATTTTTTTTTCACTTATAACAGTCAGTAAGAACAAGCATAAATCAAAGACACGGGAACAAGAAAACCAAGCAAAGCAAATAACGACACACGCACACATTAAAACAGGTTTGGAAAGGGCAAAAATATCATTTCTGTAATCTCACTAATGAGACAGCATGGCTTTGCTAATGGGGTAAGGAGAGGAATAAATGGAAATAATTGTTTTTGGAATGTGAACATTAGCATAATGGAAAGCAATGAATAAGAAGCATGATAATGTTAAGTATTTTATGTCATTGTCCCAAGAGATGCCCAGTGAGAAATCATACCACAATTTTTTTAAATAGTAAGAAAAGTATGTGATAACAAAATAATTGGAGAACTCACAAGTCAGAGAATAAACAATTTATTAATACCTCTTAAGTAGCTCCTAATCCTCTTCCTAAATTTTCTTTGTAAAGTCAAAAGTTACCTTGAATTCTGACTCAGACAGAAATGCAACTTGAAACATTTATTTCTCAATTGCCAAGAGAAATATTTAT
Organism: Tolypeutes matacus; assembly: GCA_026826555.1. NCBI lineage: Eukaryota > Metazoa > Chordata > Mammalia > Cingulata > Chlamyphoridae > Tolypeutes > Tolypeutes matacus. Next base: position 1,998,934 of record JAKSZT010054121.1, read on the forward strand.
CTTAATCTATTTAAATCCTTCCAGGCATGCATATTATTTAAATTTATAAAAGTCCTTTTCTTTGATGCTACTCTAATTTTATTATTTCCTTGTCTGTGAAAATATACTGAAAAACCTAATCTCCTTTTACCAAATTACTATTTTTTTCTTGTGAAATTTCTAGGACTATCCAAATGATTGGAGTATGGCTAATTGCCTTCTGAAGGGACTCTTCACAATTAGAAATTGCCCAAAATAGAGCTCAAAGCAGTATACAATGGGTTTAAAACCCATGGTTGATGCTGCATGAAGATTTTTGCTTTGCCTGCTTTTATCTTGTAATTATGCTTACCAAGAGCCAAAGTATAAAAGACATTTTGTACATAAGAAGTACTCAATAAATGAAGACTAAATTTTCAAAGCAACTTTTATTTCCAGTCTAAATGTAATCAATATGAATCAAGCAATAAAAAATATGGCAGAATCGCATTACTGTTTATAGTCTAAAAATTCCCATAATGGCGACATCTCAAGGACAATATACTCTAACAGGCCTTTCCAAAGATTGTTTTCAGGGATACTAATCTGTTTAGGTTAACATAAACTAGTCCTACCCAATAGAACTTTATATAATGATAGAGTTGTTTTATGCCTGCGCTGTTCAGTTCAGTAGCCAATAGCCACATGTAGTTACTAAGCCCATGAAATGTGGCTAGTTCGAATGAATAACTGAGTTTTAAATATTGTTTAATTTGAATGAACTTAAATAGCCATAGGTGGCTAGCATCTACCATACTGACAGCACAACTGCAGATTCTTCAAGATTCTTTAAAGAAGAATGTTTAAATTTATAAACAAAACTTTGCTTAACCCAGTAGTTCCCAAATTGAGTTGATTAAGGAATCCCTCTTTTACATCTTAGTAAAACAAACAATAAAAAGGAATAAGAGGCTGTTTAGGACCACGTCTCCATCATTCCCTATTTTATTTGCAGTCCATTTGTGTATTCACTCAATTAACATCTATTGAGCTATTTGCTGGGCATTATTGAGATACAATCTCATTCATTCATAAAGCTCTTTCTAATGGGAGAGGCAGATGAGTAAAGTGATGCAATCTAATAAGTGCCAAGAAACACTTAGCACTATGGGAACACAGAGGTGGGCACGAAATCCAGATTTGTCATGGGGAATACTTTCCAGTAGGAGTTTGGTGAAAAAGAGGGCCCTCTTTCAATTTTTTTTTTTTTTTGCCCCAACATGTATTTTTATTTTTTATTTCTTTCTTTTTTTTTTTTTTATTTTTCAAAAGATACTTAGATTACATAAATGTTATAGAGAATATATATTGGATTCCCATATGCCCTGCTCCCCACACCTCCCACATTTTCCCACATTAGCAACATCTTTCATTAGTGTGGTACATTCATTGCAATTGATGAACACATTTTGGAGCATTACCACTAAGCATGGATTATAGTTTACATTGTAGTTTACACTCTCTCCCACTCAATTCTGTAGGTTATGGCAAGATATATAATGACCTGTATCTGTCATTGTAATGTTATTCAGGACGAATCCAAGTCCCAAAAGTGCCCCCATATTGCACCTGTTTTCCCTTCTCTCTACCCTCAGAACCTCCAGTGGCCACTGCCTCCACATCAATGATATTTCTCCCATTGCTAGAATCACAATAAGTCTATAGTAAATTACTAGTAAGTCTACTTTAGTCCATAGTTCATTCCCCAATCCTGAGGATTCTGGGATGGTCATGCCCTCATTATTATTCCATTTTCTTTTTAATTGTATTTGGCTATTTTATTGGCTTCATTTTTGAAGAAGTTTTGGATCACAGAAAGGTTACAACTGTGGCAGGGGAGGACCATTGTTGTGGGGTGTCAGTGATGGGGGATACATGGGAGTATGTTCACCTGGGCATACGTATAAGGCATATAAATGTGTTCAAATGTTCATGGGTCATTGCCACAGTGGGTGGAGATTCACACAATAACCGAAAGAATATTGAATTCCCATCCTGGGAAGCTCTGCCACATTCTCTAATAGAACAGCAACAATCCCCCAAGTACAGGGGCAATGATTAGTGAAGGAGGATGGTCCACTGATGGGCCCTTGATATTGATGACTATGCTTATAAGCCTTTGCTCTTGAAATTGAAACTTAGCTTAGTGTTGTAGGGTGCCTAAGAGTTACTTACTGGGAGGCTCCTTGTTGCTAAAATATGGCCTCTCTCTAAGCCAAACTCAGCATATAAACACAATAACTTCCCCTCAGCGTGGGACATGACTCCCAGGGATAAGCCTCCCTGGCACTGAGGGATTACTATGAAGTACCAACAAGCAATACAACTGGGGAAAAAAACAAAAAAACAAAAAAAACCTTGACCAAAAGGGGGAAAAGGTAAAGACAAATGAGTTTACATGGCTAAGAGACTTCAAAGTTAGTAGGGAGTTCATTCCTCTTTCAATTTTGATTTCTCTTATTACCCTCCCCATAGTTTGCCTCTTAACTTGTCTTATTCAGGCTAAATCCTCGAATCAATGTCTATCCTCAGACCCTGGTGAGTTGCTTCTTTATATCCTTATGTCAAAGGGATTAGTCCAGTTTTAACAGATTAGAGAGCAAGATGCCCTAAGTGTTTTCTACTAACTTTTGCCACCCCAACCACTCTCCCTATCCAAACCCCTTCCTGCTCCAACACACACTAAAGAACCCTGGGGCCATTCTTAATTTAAAAGTATTACTGCTAATCACTATCAGGAGAATAAAAGACATAATACAAATATTAACCACAGGGACATTTCAATTTTTCTATAAAACCTACAAGGTTCTCAAAATAACCCTCACAATTTTGACCTATCTGAGAGCAGTAACAGGCCTTATATCTTTCAGTCTTCAGTAAAACATGGATACAGACAAAGAATTAAAAAAATAAACAAAAATAAATAAATAAAACATGGATACACATGTGTGTGTATGCAGGCATGCACGCGCACACACACACACACACACACACACCCTCTGTCTTTTCCCAACTTCAACTACCTTCCACCTAATTTCTCTGCATCCTTCTTTCCCTTCTAAACCATTTTCAGCCAAGCAACTAAGGGATATTCTAAAATGGTAATCTCATTAAGCCACTCCCCAGGTTAAGCTGTTCAAGAGCTCTCTCAATATCTTTTAAGATAAATTCCAAAGCCATTAGAGTAGTTTAAAATTCCCTGTAACATCTAGTCCTTGTTTACACCTCCCACTTAAGAACCAAGGATTCTAGAACAGTTTTATCACTGTAAACATCCAGTAAGTGTTAGCTATTAATTTAGGAAATGTTTCTCTGTTCAGGTAGCCTAAATGGTGGCAAACACTTAAGTTTAGGGAAGCAATGCAAAGTGCAGCAAATATCCAAAAAACTCAAATCCTGAAAATGTTACGAAGAACTAACTATTCCTGACATCACTACTCTACTGTCCTAACCCTTTCCTCAGTCCTCATACTTTCTAGCTTCAATGGATGATGTTTATCTGTCCATATCAAAACCCTCCTTTTTTCACATGTTAATGTACTCTTAAAACAATCTTGTAGATCTCTTTTCCCTTTTCTTCTAAAAAAGTGTAAAAGTTAGAGAATAATTCTATAAATATTAAAAACACAGTTGATATAAGACTGATTGGACTCTTACAAACTAGTTTTATTTTATTTACAGAGACCATATAAGGAAGTTATCACAGACTTAGATCTAGCAAGAAATTCAATCCTGGCTCTGAACATGAGTACTAATAATTAGTGTCAAATGCTAACTTTCTACCAGTTCAAACTGTTTATCAACCATAACTGAGGGCAGTAATAGGGACCAACATCTTGACAGGGTCTTATTAGCTTCTCAGAATATAGAGATTGAGAGAGAGAGTGTGTGTATATATATATATATATATATATATGCAGTCTGGATAGAATTGGAATTGGGCAAAATCCAAGTCATAATAGATAAGGACTGGAGGACCCAGGAAGACCAGGGTCTTGGAACAAGTCTTCATGAGTAAACAGCTGTTTGATAAGGAGTATATCAAGTTTGAGCAATCTATTGTCCTGTGATTTTGCCCTAGATAAACAACTTGTCTTGAGACAGGGCTAGATGGTCACTATATAGTTCAGATAAATGTATATTCAGAAATTTCTTGAAGCCAACAATGAAGCTAGATATTAGTTTACAGCCTTATTTCCTGGGAAGAGATTTCCTGGAACAAAGATAAGAGTCATGTTGATGAAGGGGCCTTGATAATTAAGCCATTTGAGGGACAACCTCTCTGAGTTCCCTCAGTTATCAAATGGGGGTACCAATGGTACCTTTTTCTTTGGGTCGTTTTGAAGATTCAATGAAATAATGTTTAAAAAGTCCATAGCAGGATGCTTGTCACTTAGTAAAAAAATAATGACTATCATATATCTTCTTCTTTTAATCAACTAATCCTGATGCATCAATTCACTCTTTCATTCACTCATTCTAAAATATTCACCAAAATGCGATATGATATGAACTTTGCTATGTGATATGAGCACAGAGAGGAAAGGACCTTGTACTCAAATGCCTACTACACTAATAGAGAAATTTCATTACACTGTGACACAGAGAGACTCTCGTAAAAGTAGGTAGCCCAGGGATTTAGGAAACAACCTGTTGTCATGAAGTTGATGTTTTACCTGAGCCTTGAATGATGAATACTAAGTATTCTGTGAGACAGCCAATAGCCAGAAGGTCATTCCAGGTAAGGGGAAAGTATATAAAAAAGGTTATAAGGTATTATTTTCCATGTCTGTATTAGTCAGGGTTCTTCAGAGAAATAGAATCAATAGGATATTTTAAGGAATTGGCCCACATATCTGTGAGGACTGGCAAGACTGAACTCAGTAGGGTTGGTTGCAGGACGGTAACTCTTAAAATGTGACAGTTGAAGTTCTTAATCTGAGTTCCTCAGGGGAAGCTTGGTGGCTGGCTGGACATACTGGAAAGAGGCAATGTTGAAGTTGAGGCAGAAATTCTTCTTCTGATCTGACCTCTGAAACACTCCGTTGTGTCTTTTAAGACCTCCAACTAACTGGGTGAGGAAATTAAGCACATTTTTGAGGGCAGTCTCCTTTGTTGATTGTAGATACAATCAACTGATTGTAGACCCAAATGCCATCTATGAAATACCTCACAGTAACATGTCGGTCAGTGTTTGGCCAAATAACTGGATATCATAAACTAGCCAAGTTGACACTTGAAATTAACCATCACACTGTGTTTCAAATATGACAGAGAAATCAATGTGATTTCAGTTAAACGTCCACATGAAACAGCAGGAGATGAATCTGGATAAGAAAATTATTTTAAAAAATAATAAAATTCATTATAATACCAATAATCAGTGTTTACCATAAACATGAGCTGATACCAAGTAGAGGGTCAAGAATTTTTTTTTTTATATCAAACTAAGGAGGAGGGCTTCTATCTTGTATGATTCAGTATTTCTCAACTTTTTTTGTACATTGGCAGTAACTGCAGAGACTTAAAATTGTCCATGTTCTGCTCAAACCTCCAAGAGATTCTGATTTAATTGATTTAGGATGAAACCTGGGAATCTGGTTGTTTTTGTGGGTTATTTTGTTTGTTTAAAGCAGGGGTCCTCAACCTTTTTTGTTCCACAGACCCCTTTGCCAGTCTGGTGAAAACCTCGGGCCCCTTATTAAGTCCACACTACACTGTGTATTATTTAATAAATATATCACACCTACACAACACGTCCCCACAAGAATAATGTGTTTTTGAATTTTCAGTTCAAGCTCACAGACCCCTGGTTAAGAACCCCTGGTTTAAAGCTTCCCTGGTGATACTAATGTATAGACAGGGTAGAAAGATGTTAAAGACAGTGGTCATAACCCAAGATCTGGATCTGGTTGGGGGAGGTTTATGTGGGCAATGATGGGTCATTTCTGGGTGAAAATAGTTAGAAGTCCAATTTGAGTCATTTAAGCAATAGCCGTAAGGTCCACAATCATAATTCTGGAAACTAGGAGTCAAGAGAAGTTTGTGGATGAGGTAGTTCCATGATCAAACATTTTAGGGAATAATTCTAGCATCAGTGGGAGAATGAATTAGGACACAGGAGGTTTTCAGACATACCTGCTGATCTTGAGCTTGGTTTCAAAGAAGAAAAGGAAAGAGGATCTTGAGGTATTCCTAGTGATATTGGAGTCACAGGCTACTGTTGAGGTAGTGGGCATGAGATGAGAAATAAAAGACAGAAGTAGAAGATGTTCTGATCAACTAACGTGTTGGGATAAAGAAGAGAGAGAACTTAGGCAAGGAAAATTTCTAGGGTTGTAGGTATAGGGGTAAGAGTAGCAACCCTTTCTTTCCTAGAAACCCTTTGTACCTGCAACTCTTTCTTTCACAGAAAATACACAAAAGTCCTGTCAAATACAGCAGTGTTAACATGACAACCACAGCAAGGTTATTTTTTGTTATCCCTCAAACACCAGGAGACTGAGATTTTCTGATAGTTCATCTAGGAATTTAACCAACTCTGGCTTTTTAAAATGTTCATAAGGGGTAGTTAGTTCATAAATGCTGTCATTTTCTAATTATTTTATTTACTTTGAAAATTATGGTTTTATAGTTAATGGTTGAGAACATTTTTATATATAATGACTTGTTTAGGATAATATCTATTGACATGGCAGAAGGATCAAAATTGTTGTAGCTATGACAATAATTTCAGTCAGAAAGAAAAAACACAGGTGACTTCATACAATTTACCAAAATGTATGCTTCTGATTCCATGCTATCTGTTTGCTGATTTGTTTCATTCCCTGAAGGATCAGTAGTGAATATATAAATAATAGAGATGATTTCACATTAAACACAATGTGTCTTCTGGGAAGTTAGAGAAATTGTTCAACTTTAACAGCAGTCACTACATTTGTATGTGTGTGTGTGAGTGTGTATGTGTGAGTCTATCACTAATCATGGTACCACCTTCCATTTGCATGGTACTTTAAATATTTTTTAAAAGTCTTTCCCATATATTGTCTCATTTTAGTCCCCCAATAATCCTGTGAGATAACAGTAATTTATATGAAATTCTTAATGAAGTCTTTTAATGTGCCCCAACTTATTTTAGACAAGCTCAAGAAGTAATATTAATATTATCCCCATTTAAATAATTTATGAGGAAATAAGATTCAAACAGGATCAGTGACCTAGCAATCAGCATCCACCTATTTGAAATAGTACTGACACTCAAACTAAGTGTTCCTTACCTAGCACTGTGCTTGATTCATAGAAAATGTTCAATAAATATTTGAAATTTAATTCATAATTTGTATGGATGTAGCATATAGGTATCACAAGGAATTTTGACTTTCTTTTGAAAATGTGTGCTATTATATCCAAGGAGAGATTTTCTTTGTGGTTGAATATGTACAGCAAAAGATTACTTAGTGTTTTAGATTACTAGGCTGCTGAAATTCAATAAACCAGAAATGGGTTGGCTTTTGCAATGGGGATTTATTGGTTTGCAAGATTACAGTTCTGAGACTGTGAAAATGTTCACATCATAGCATCATCAGGTGATGCTTTCTCCCCAAAGACCGGCAGTCCTGATTCATCTGTTATGTGAAAAGGCACATGGCAGCGTCTTCTGGTCTCTCTCCTCTCTCCTTTCTCCCTGGTTTCATTGCTTCATCTTGCATTCTCTATCTTCTTCTGAATTCATCCCATTTATGAAGGACTCCAGTAAGAGAATTAAAACCCACTCTGGGCCATGCCTTACTAAAATAATCTAATCAAAAGACCCTTAACTGAAGTAACCTAATTAAAAGGTCCCACCCACAATAGGTCCACATCTACAAGAATGACCCAGCTTTAAGAACATGATTTTCTGGGGTCCATACAGTCTCAAACTACCACACTTAACTAGCTTGAACCATACAGACCTCTCATTAATGTATGGGAAAATGCATGTTAATATAGTATTAAAGAGCTGAGAATTATGTATGCTGGAAAACATAGTCTGTGGAATGTTTCAAAGAAGCAAAACATTTTTATACAAAACTGCTGCACATGAATTTGATGAGGCTTCCTATTAGTATAAACCTGCCTATCTCTAATAATTATTGGTGGGTACAAAGTTAAAGGGATTTATTACAAAATAAAAAATAATATAAGCCTGCATAAGTTCAGTTTTTCTTTTAATTGACAGAACAATGCCTAAGAACTTGTATAACCAATTGGTAGGCTAAAAGAATAACCTCATGTAAATGCAGAACGTAATTATCATTTTCACAAATTTGGTACATGTTGGAAATGTCATTTCAATCAGGGCTAATCATAATATGACAGGAATAACTGTGATACCATAAGTGATAATGTTATGCTGCTCACTTTTTCTAAATTTGGTGGCAAAATATGCAAAGATAAAACTTTAAAGAGCCAGTAAAACATGTTCAAGTTTTTTCCTACTTTAAAAAATATTTTCAGGAAAATATTCATCATTATAGAACAACAATTATTATATAACTCAACTGTTTTGAGATTAACCCCTTCTTTGAATTGTTGTCATCTTTTAAGGCCAATGAACAAGAACAATTATGAACTCTTAAGTGTTGTTAAAGACTTTGTGTTTATAAGATATTCACGTTATGTTGCCTTTTTCATTCTATAATTGATACATACATATATGTACATATGCATATATACACATACACACATAAAGTTAAATATTAGTTTGCTCAATGTTGCCTTTTTAATTTTTCAGCAAATGTGCTTTTTATTGATCATGATTAAAGTAGTTTTAAAAAGTTACTTTAAATTAAGGCCTTCAGCATAAAGTTCAATGGATACTTCCATTCATTTCATTATGAAGTTGATATGTGTGTCATAATGATGCTATCTCATTTTCTGGCTCCTGATGTAGAAATAGGTTAAAGGCAAAATTCTTTATTTCATTATTGATTTTTATGGTTCTCACAAAGTTCATGGCTTTTTAATTTAATGTTAACTCATTTTATTTTAATTTTGAATACAGTTGTGTGGGGACTAGCAGACAAATAGTTTCTTAAACGTATTCCATAAATAAATGCATTGATTTTGAATACCTCAAACCAGAGGATCTTAACTTGTGGTTCAAGGACTCATTGCAAATTCAGAGATTACTCACATATGCTGTTTAGATGCCAATTTTTACTTTAATGAGCATAAGTCATATATATATATATATACATACATACATATATATATGTATATATATATATATATATATATTTTTTTTTTTTTTTTTTACAAGGAAAAGACCTACAGCTTGTATCAGATTTTCCTAGACATACAAGTCCAACAACTAGGCTCAGGAGCACTGCTGTATATATTACCTATATTCAGGTCCAAATTGAAAATATTTCTGAAAAACAAAGAGAACTTTAAAGAGTTTAATGAATTCACTTTGTTTTATACAATAAACCACATAAAAGAATTTTAATCAAAGTGTCTCCCAAACAAGCATTATGACAATGAAGTTGATGTTCTTTGCTTAAGTGGAAGACTAAAAAATAGATTTCAGCAGTTTAGGGCCTCATGGTCATGAAAGGGGGAAAACGATATATGTTTTATATTGGGCAACTCATTATCATCATTATTATCATTGCTATTTTTATTTTCTACTACAAAACATTTATACAAATTCTTAATCTTATGGAGAATTAAGAATTGAACATGTTTTTATGCCAAAGACTACAAAATCTCTGCTAAAACAATGGAGTTGGCTTTGTGTGTGATGACTTTTCTCAAATATTAGTTTAAAGTAACAAGTTTCTAAGGTTTACAAGTAACTTAATGTGAAGGCAGGGGATTTCTAAGTTTGATTATATCCAGAAAGCGGAGAATAAACAAGAGTAATGAAAGAGTATGATCTGCTATTCCTTTAACCATTGTGTGCGGTTGCTAACACAAAATACTTTCGCATTTCTAAAAAGTGCAGAGAGAATTCTGCTCCCAGACAGAAAGAGAATGTCTTCTAAGAAGTAGTTTGAGAGGGCTGAGGAAAGCATTGTGAGATGAGTTACTTGTTGTTTCCTGAGAGTGCCTTTAGTACAAGCTCACTTCTTGCTCAAGTGCTGATACCGCTTTGAAGCAATTTGCAATTGCTAAAAGCAAGCAAACCTTTCCTTTACAATAAAGGAGAGCCTGTAAAAGTCAAGTACTTTGGCGGATATTCATGAACAGATCCAGGAGCAGCTGTAATTCATATTCGGTACTACTTTTTATAATTTTATAAAATTCTAATATGTTTATGTGTGTATAGGGTTGCGTGTGTATAAAGTCATGCAGCGATATTTTCTTTTGTTGCACATTATTTAGAATGATCAAAAATAGATTTGTTAAATAAATTAAAGAAAGAAAAAAAGAATAGAAAAAAAAAGAAAAAGAAATAAAAAGAAAAAAAATAGGTTTGTTTCTTCAAGGTAGATTAGACTATATCAAGTTGTAGTTTGGGAAAGAATAATAAATTGAGGCAATAATTCCCAAAAATTTGGATTGATTTAATAACACAGAATCCTATAAGATGCCATATTTCATTTTATTGGGCAACTGCTCTATATGTACATTTCATGGAAAGTCACAGGAAAGGATTTATATCAATTATAAGACAGATATCTGTCTACAAATAGAATGAATATAGGCAGAGGCGTAAATCAAAAATATAAGCAAGATGGCGTTAGTGTAGGAGGGCGCACACTGCAAGCTCCCAGAGCAAGGCGGATTGGGGACGGGGTCCTGCCCGGGGGTCTGTGCTGTGCATGCGTGGAGTGAGAGGCTTGGGACATCTATCTGCGCGGATCGGCGGCGTGGACTGAACGGTGGAGATTCATGAGTTTTGAGGCTGCCGGTGGAGGTTGGCACAGGCGGCTGAGCCCCGCAGTTAGGGGAAAAAAAATAAAATTAAATAAAACGGCCATTTGGAGCCGCGGGCGGGGCGAAAAAGTTTTATTTTCTGGAGATCTGGCTGCCTGGCGCCCCTTGGACCTTGTGTGAACAGAGCAAACGAGCTAATCAGCACCCGGTGAACCGGAGGGGGGATTTTGGTCGGGCAACGCAGCTGATTTCCCTAGCCACCCAGGGATAAGACCCGGGCCGCTGCGGAGCCAGGAGGAAGGGACACTTCCCAAAAAAGGGAGGGTTCGGTTGGAAGACAGGGAAGGGTATTTTATATTTTTAGACATTGATCTGGCTGCCTGCACCGCCCCATAGCTTTGGGGAACAGATAAGCCAACCTGAAGCAGCATCAGGCTGACAGCAGACGCGAATCTGCACTCAAACTGATTTACTGAGCAGCCCAGTGACGCTGGAGCTCGGCGCCAGAAGGGGCGGAATCCGCCCTCTTTAGCACTCCTCATTGACTTAACATCAGAGCTCGAGCTAACCTGGGGAGTCCGGAAAGTGGGACGTGATTGATTAATTTCCATGGGCCCAGCTAGGGTCCCTTCCGTAAGGGGGTTGGTCTAGAGGAGGAATTATTTTGGGTCCTGCATTTGGCTAAAAAAAAAAAAAAAAAGTGAGGTCACCTCAACAAATGAAAAATAAATTCTTTTTAATTTAGTTTAATAGCTAAAAGCTGCTTCAGGACCTGCATATAGAACCCTGTGGGGAAATTCATTGATAAACACAAGTTGGCAGAAAGGATCCACGTGGACCCTAGGGGAATCATTGACCCCCCCTTAGCTCTGTTTGACTGCTTGCCTGTGTGGATCTTTGGTTTCTCTCTGTTACTTTCCGGTCTATTGCTATTATTCCCGTTTTCCTCCCCGCTTCCTTTTTACTTCTATTTTTTTTTTTAAATAGGTGCTGCCAGCTGGTCGCTTATTTGCTGGGCTTCTTATTCAGTAATTTCCCACTCACTGTATATATTGATTCTGTATTACAAACTATCGCTTATCCTTCCTGCATCTTTCTGCCTTCTGTTTTCTGTTGTGGCTCTTAGAGACAACATTTTTTCATAGGCCCACAACTTAAGGGTGTCAATTTCTATCCGAACTATTTTGTTTTCCTCTTCTTCTTTTTTCTTTTTTTTTTTTTTTATTAGTATTAAGTTTTTCCTTTCTGACCTTTCTCTACTATTTCTCTCCCTTCTCATAATTCTAGCGTTCTAAATCACTATATATATATATTCCTCCATTTGTTTTCCCAGTCCATTGTAGGAACTCCATATTTTTTCCTAGTACTCTACACTGCCTACTCAAGTTAAATATTCATCTCATTAAGTCTCATTTTGCCCCTCTTCTAACTTTTATCAATATTTCTATTATCCTTCTGCCTTCCTTACATCTTTTGATTCCTCTGGCCCTAACCTTTTGCCTTCAAGGGAACATAGAAAGAAGCAAGGAAATAAAATAAGAAGAAAAACTGCCAAAGAGAAAAGTTAACTCACACGCAGAACCAACAGCTAAATAAAATTCTAGAGCATAGAGAAAAGCTAATCAACTGAACAAACCCATCAAGATAATATGATGACCAGAGGGCAACAGAAAAATACAAATGACTCTGAGAAACTGGAAAACATGGACCAGTCCAGTGCACAAAATAAAAACCAGGAAGCAATGCAGTACATCGAACAACTAATCAAAGCTATCCAAACAAATATCATGGACCAACTTAAAGAACTGAAGGAAGAGATTAAGGATATAAAGAAGACACTGGGAGAACATACTGAAGAAATAGCTAACACACCTAAAAAGGTAATGGATATGATGGCGAACAAAGACACAAGTCAAGAAATGAAAAAGACGCTGGACTCACATGGCAGCAGAATTGAACAGGCAGAGGAAAGAATTAGTGATATGGAAGACAAAACAGTTGAAATCAAAGAGATTGTAGAAAAGATAGACAAAAAGATAGAAAAAATCCAGTATGGTCTCAGGGAATTAACCGATAATGCAAGACGCACAAACATACGCATTATGGGCATCCCAGAAGGAGAAGAGAAGGGAAAGGGAACAGAAGGAGTGTTGAAGGAAGTTATGGCTGAAAACTTCCCAACTCTATTGAGAGAGATGGATGTGCAGATCCAGGAAGCACAGCGCACCCCAAATAGTATAAATCCCAAAAGGCCAACTCCAAGACATATACTTGTCAAATTGTCCAATGCTCAAGACAAAGAGAAAATACTCAAGGCAGCAAGAGAAAAGAGAACCATCACATACAAGGGAAGCACAATAAGATTAAGTGCTGATTTCTCAGCTGAAACCATGGAGGCAAGAAGACAGTGGTATGACATAGTCAAAACACTAAAAGAAAAAAACTTCCAGCCACGAATTCTCTATCCAGCAAAATTGGCATTCAAAAATGATGGAGAGTTCAAAATATTCACAGATAAACAGCAATTAAGAGAGTACGTCAAGAAGAAACCAGCACTTCAAGAAATAATAAAGGAATCTCTACAAGTTGAAAGGAAAAAACAAAGGAGAGAGAGTTGGAGGAGAGTTTAAAAACAACTGAAAACTCAAAAAGAGAAACAAAACAACATATGACATACATTAACCCAAAGAAAAAATGACTGAAGTAAGAAATTCGTTACGAGTAATAACACTGAATGTTAATGGATTAAATTCACCAATCAAAAGACACAGATTGGCAGAATGGATAAGAAAATATGATCCATCTATATGCTGTCTACAAGAAACCCACCTTCGGCCCAGGGATTCAAGGAGGCTGAAAGTGAATGGCTGGAAAACCATTTTACAAGCTAACAATAGCCAAAAAAGGGCAGGAGTAGCTATTCTAATATCAGACAAAATAGACTTTAAATGCAAAACTATTGTAAGAGACAAAGATGGACACTACATATTAGTAAAAGGAGTAATCTCTCAAGAAGAGAGAACAATCATCAACATTTACGCACCTAATCGAGGTGCCTCAAAATACGTGCGGCAAAATATGGAAAAACTAAGAGGAGAAATAAATTCCTCTACAATTATAGCAGGGGACTTCAGCACACCACTATCATCATTAGACAGAACATCTAGGTAGAGAATCAATAAAGAAACAAAGGCACTCAACAATACATTAGAAGATTTGGACTTAATAGACATATACAGAACACTACACCCAAATACAGAGGGATTTACATTCTTCTCCAGTGCACATGGAACATACTCCAAAATAGACCACATGCTAGGCCACAAAACAACACTCAATGAATTCAGAAAGATTGAGATTATACAAAGTAATTTCTCTGACCACAACGGAATGAAGTTGGGAATCAATAAGGGCCAGAGAAACAGGCTAGGCACAAGGATATGGAAGTTAAACAACACACTCTTAGACAAACAGTGGGTCAAAGAGGAAATTTCAAAAGAAATCAGTAACTACCTTGAAACTAATGAAAACAACAACACAACATATCAAAACCTATGGGATGCAGCGAAAGCAGTCCTGAGAGGGAAGTTCATAGCCATAAATCCATATATTAAAAAAGAAGAAAGAGCTAAAATTGAAGACCTAACTGCACACTTGGAGGAATTGGAAAAACAACAACAAACTAAACCTAGAGGAAGTAGAAAACAGGAAATAACCAAGATTAGAGCAGAACTAAATGAAATAGAGAATAAGAAAGCACTGGAAACAATAAACAAAACCAAAAGCTGGTTCTTCGAGAATATCAACAAAATTGACAAACCCTTAGCCAGACTAACCAAGAAAAAGAGAGAACAGATGCAAATACATAAAATAAGGAATGAGCAAGGTGATATCACTACTGACCCCACAGAAATAAAGAGTATCATAAGAGGATACTTTGAAAAATTATATGCCAACAAGAATGACAATTTAGAGGAAATGGACAAGTTTCTAGAAACCCACAAACAGCCGACATTGATGAAAGAAGAAATAGATGAACTCAACAGCCCAATTACAAGTAAAGAGATAGACTCAGTCATTAAAAACCTCCCAACTAAGAAGAGTCCAGGACCAGATGGCTTCACAGCTGAATTCTACCAAACATTCCGGAAAGAGCTAACACCAATTCTACTTAAGCTCTTCCAAAAAATAGAAGTAGAAGGAATATTACCTAACTCATTCTATGATGCCAACATTACCCTAATACCAAAACCAAATAAAGATATCACAAGAAAGGAAAATTACAGACCAATTTCTCTAATGAACCTAGATGCTAAAATCCTTAACAAAATACTTGCTAATCGCATTCAACAACATATCAAAAGGATTATACACCATGACCAAGTAGGTTTCATCCCAGGTATGCAAGGATGGTTCAATATAAGAAAATCAATCAATGTAATACACCACATAAACAAACTGAAAGAAAAAAATCACATGATCATCTCTATAGATGCCGAAAAAGCATTCGACAAAATACAGCACTCTTTCCTCATAAAAAACACTACAAAAGATAGGAATAGATGGAAACTATCTGAAAATGATAAAGGGTATATATGAAAAACCCAAAGCTAACACCATTTTCAACGGTGAAATCCTAAAAGCCTTCCCTCTGAGATCGGGAACAAGACAAGGATGCCCACTATCACCACTCCTATTTAACATTGTCTTAGAAGTACTTGCACGAGCACTGAGACAAGAAAAGGACATAAAAGGCATCCAGATTGGAAAAGAAGAAGTAAAAATTTCATTATTTGCAGATGACATGATCCTATACATAGAAAGCCCTGAGAAATCGACAACAAGGCTTCTAGAACTTATAAAGGAGTTCAGTAATGTTGCAGGCTATAAGATCAATGCTCAAAAATCAGTAGCATTTCTATACACCAATAACCAGCAAACTGAGGAGGAAATCAGGAAAAAAATACCATTTACAATAGTAAACAAAAGAATCAAATACCTAGGAATAAATTTAACTAAAGATGTAAAGGACTTATATACAGAAAACTACACAACACTGTTAAAGGAAATCAAAGAAGACTTAAATAAATGGAAAAATATTCCCTGTTCATGGATAGGAAGACTAAACATCATCAAGATGTCTATCCTACCCAAACTAATCTACAGATTTAATGCAATCCCAATAAAAGTCAACACTATATTTTTTAAGGAAATGGAAAAACTAACCACAAAATATATTTGGAGAGGCAAGAGGCCCCGAATTGCCAAAGATACATTGAAAAAGAAAAATGAAGTTGGAGGTATCACATTACCTGACTTTAAAACATACTACAAAGCTACAGTGATCATAACTGCGTGGTATTGGCACAAGGATAGACCTACTGACCAATGGAACCGGATTGAGAGTTCTGATATAGATCCTCGCATATACAGTCATCTGATATTTGACAAGGCCATGAAACCCACTCAGTTGGGAGAGAGTGGCCTCTTTAACAAGTGGTGCTTGGAGAACTGGATATCCATATCCAAAGGAATGAGAGAAGAATACCATCTCACACCTTATACAAAAATCAACTCAAGATGGATCAAAGATCTAAATATAAGAGCCAAAACCATAAAAACCTTGGAAGATAATGTAGGGAAGCATCTACAGGACCTTGTAATAGGAAATGGTTTCATGAACTTCACAGCCAAAGCACGAGCAGCAAGAGAAAAAATTGATAAATGGGATCTCCTCAAAATTAAAAACTTCTGCACCTCTAAGGATGTTATTAAGAAAATAAAAAGGCAACCTACCCAATGGGAAAAAATATTCGGCAACCATATATCTGATAGGAGCCTAATATCCTGCATATATAAAGAAATCCTTCACCTCGAAAATAAAAGGACAAACAACCCATATAAAAAATGGGCAAGTGACCTGAAAAGACACTTCTCCAAGGAAGAAATACAAATGGCTAAAAAGCACATGAAAAAATGCTCAACATCACTTGCTATCAGGGAAATGCAAATCAAAACTACAATGAGATACCATCTTACACCCATCAGAATGGCAGCTATTAAAAAAACAGGAGACACTAAATGTTGGAGAGGATGTGGAGGAATAGGAACCCTCATCCACTGCTGGTGGGACTGCGGTATGGTCCAGCCACTGTGGAGGACAGTTTGGCGGTTCCTCAGAAAACTTGCAATAGATCTTCCGTATGATCCAGCAATTCCACTACTGGGTATATACCCAGAAGAACTGAAAACAAAAATACAAACAGATATATACACACCAATGTTCATAGCGGCGTTGTTCACCATTGCCAAAAGCTGGAATCAGCCCCGGTGCCCATCAACAGACGAATGGATAAGCAAAATGTGGTACAAACATACAATGGAATACTACTCAGCTGTAAGAAGGAACAAAGTGCTAACACATGGAATAACGTGGATGAATCTTGAAGACCTTATGTTGAGTGAAGCAAGCCAGGCACTGAAGGATGAACAGTATATGACCTCACTGATCTGAACTGAGGAAAGTGAGCAGTCTCTGAGAAC
>JAKSZT010054121.1:2018322-2168094 GCA_026826555.1 Tolypeutes matacus
TGGGGGAAGAACTATGGACTAGAGTGGACTTGATGGTATTCTCTTGCTCACATATGGTGATTCTAGCAATGCAAGAAATTATAACAATGAGGTGGAGTCAGTGGCCACTTGACACTTTTGGGGTAAGGAGGGGACGAGCAATTGAAATACAGTGGCTTCTTTGGGAGTTGGAGGTTGTCCTGAGTACTGTTGTGGCAACGGATGTAGGCCATTTTAAATCAGCACACACCACTCAGAACTGAGTGGGAGAGAGTGTGGTCTACAATGTGAACTGTGGTCTATGGTTGGTGGCAAGGCTCCAGGATGTGTAAGTTCATTGAGGGTGGTGGGCCACACTGTGGGAGATGTTTGTGTGGGATGTGGTGGGAGGTGTGGGAGGTGGGCAACATGGGAATCCCAGTGGGTTCCGTGTAATATTTTGGGTAATCTAAGCACCTCTTAAAATATATGTATATATATATAAATAACATTTTTGTAAGCAAATACACATATATGCATATATATTTATATATCATTTTGCAAATGTTTGTATGTATTGTGAGAATTTTGATTTTTACCCATAATAAAAAAAAAATAAAGAAATTAAAAAAAAAAAAAAAAAAAAGAATGGCAGAAAAGCTAGATGCCATATGCCATGAGAGAAAAGATTGATAAGTTTGACAACATAACAATTTCAAACATTTGCAAAACACAAAGCATTATAAATGAAATTTAAAATCCAATGGAAAAATTATAAAAAAGGGTGTTCAATATTTATGCCAGAAGAATATTTATGCCGTACGAGTTATATATAAATATTGATATTTAAATGTAAAGATTAAGTTCCTACAGATACACAATGAAAACACAAGTCAATAGAAAAAATTGGACAAAGGATATTAAAATAGGGTTTTCAAAATGAGATATATAAATAGCCAAAATTTATATGAAAAAATGAATCTAACTCATAATTAATGGAATAAATGTTTAAAAGACAAAAAAATATATATAAGCAATATAAGTAAATTTTATTTTATTTATTTATTTATTTATTTTTAAAGATTTTATTTATTTATTCATTTATCCCCCCCTTGCTGCTTGCGCTCACTGGGTCAGCTAACCACGCCGTGCGGGCGGGCTTGCCTTCACCAGGAGGCCCCGGGAACTGAACCCGGGGCCTCCCATATGGTAAACGGGAGCCCTACTGATTGAGCCACAGCCGCTTCCCAGTAAATTTTAATTATTTATTGTTAAGTAAATAATTTTTGATTATTAATGTTCTAATCTTTAAAAATTGTTTTCTGAATCATATCCTGTTGTGAAACTTAAATCTTATAAAATTCATGCTTTGCAAGATGAACCCTCTAATTTTCCAGTTATATCATAAAAGAAAATAAATGAAATAATGAGCCTTTCGAATAGGAAGAAAAAACAAACAAACAAACAGAAGCCAAATTCATGGAGTTGCTTTCTCTTGGTGTGTTCATTCATTATAGTCTTTCCACAGTGATGCATGTATTCCAAGTTCAACGTATTCCATATTCAAAAGGTGATTCATCAGTTACCTTTTGCTTCATTATAAACGACTCCAAAATTTAGACTTAAAACAACCATTTACTTAGCTCCCCATTCTGCTGGGTGTTTCTTCTGGTCTGGTCCTGGTTCTCATGCATCGGTGGCCAGTTGGTTAGTGGGGTGGAGGCTTACTGGATTTCGATGGCCTCACTCACATGAGTGGTGGTTGCAGGGTTGTTGGCTGGGGGTAATAGGCGTGGTTGGTCTATGGGTCTCATATCCTGCAATAGGCCTAGCCTAAGCTGTATTCACATGGCATTGAAAAAGAGGAGGCTACAAGGCTCCTGAGGCTTCAGCTCAGAACTAGCACAAGGCCTCTTCCGTCACATTCTGTGAGTCAAAACCTATCACAGGCCAACCCAATTTCAAGTGAGGGGAAAATGTATTCATCCTTTTTATTGGAGTAGCTGCAAAGTATTGTGGCCATTTTTTCATTTACCACATGTGTCTTTCATTTACATACTATATGAAACCCGAAGTAAGGAAATAATAGGACTTTTTATTTTAATCTACCGCTTTATACATATATTTCCTCAATTATCATCAAAACACAGTCTCACAAACTCTTATAACATATATTTAATAGAATTAGCCCAATTCCATTTAGCTCTATATATCAAATTATATCATGATAAATACTTACCTAATAATTCTTAGCAGTAAAGTTGAATCTCTCTGCATTTTCTGTTTCTATGAACACTAATATTCTAATCATTGATTTCTCTTAGCAACGTATAAATTGAAATGTACTAACAGCAAATGTGATTGTTAGCATTCCTTTATAAGATTCTTTTTTAAGAGATACTGGGGATCGAACCTGAGACCTTGTACATGAGAAGGAGGTGCTCAGTCACTTGATCTACATCTGCTCCCATCCTTTTAATTATTACCTTTTTAAAATTTTAGAGCTTATTTTCACCATAATATTTAGGGTACTCATATAAAAAGTTAGCAATGATTATAGGTGTCAGTTTTATCTTTCAAAATACTGGTGTGAAATTCATAGAAATATAAATGTTTTTTCCATAAAATGTTTTGTAGGATTGTTGGGTTTCTCCCCTATGTATTACTGAAATAATCTCATATAACTCATATTTTATATATAAAAAGTCCCCACCATAATTTATCACTTTATAGATATCATATATTAGCAAATTCTGAAAAATAAAAGGGTTTATAAATTATATTTAAAATTTTGCCAATTTGAGGATAAATGTCCCTTTTTGCAAATGAGGAACCCTCCTGCCCAAATGTGGGGAAACATGTAAGGCTATTCAGAAGTATTGAGGTAAGTATAATAAATACATAGAAGGGAAGCATATGTGGCTCAAGCAGTTGGGTGCCAGCCTAGCACATGGGAGGTCCCGGGTTCGTTTCCCAGTGCCTCCTAAAGAAGACGAGCAAGAAAGCGAGCTGACATGACAGGCTGGCACGGCAAGCTGATGCAATGAGATGACGCAATGAAGAGGCACAATGAGGGAACACAATGAGAGATACAACAAGCAGGGAGCAGAGGTGGCTCTAGCCACTGAGCTCTTCCCTCCCACATGGGAGGTCCTGGGTTCGGTTCCCAATACCTCCTAAAAAAAAAAAAAAAAAAATGCCGAGCACACAACAGACAGACACAGAGAGCCAACAGCGAGCGGAAACAATAAGGGGTAGGGGGAGAAATAAATAAATAAAATAAATCTTTTAAAAAAACGAACATGGTTATTGTTCTTCAAGATGAAACAATAGCTGATATTTCTGTGTTTCAAAGATTATCTGAGAAGGCTTTGAAAGCTTTAATGAGAATGCAAAGTCAGGCTAATCATGAAGATTTCATTTTTTCTATAAATAAATAATACTCATTTGCATTTCTGTTAGCTCTCTTTCAGGGCTTGTTGGTCCTTGCTTTTGAGTGGTATTACATGGTTCTTTGTAATTGGGCAGTACTTAATTTGACTGTTTAAAAATTAAGAAATGACCATATTTCAATAAAATACATAATCGTAGGAGGATTTTGACCTGTGGACAGAGTGAAATGATTGTAGAGTTCTAGTTTAATGTCATTTTCAGAGGCGAAGGTCCCCAAGTATTTCATGCCTTGGTCTAAATAGGTAATATCCGTTGTTTGGCAGATGGAAGTACTGGAGCCATGACCAAGTATGGCTTTCCACATTATCTTAACCCTTCAGAGACGAGATTTTCTATGTGTAAAAGCAGAGTTTAAAAAAAAAAAAAAAAAAAAGGCAGCAACAGCAATCTTATAACTGGTTAAAAAGGAAGAGCCATTCCCCAATGTTTTACTTGTCTGTGCTCAGCTCTCTTAACTATTCTCCTGAAGGACAATTCTAAAATTGGACTATTTTCCTCAAGCCCCCCTATTTAACCCTCCTCCTCCTTCCCGTTCCCTTGCTCAATATTCTAACCATCAGAGAATGGTCTTGCCTTCACTGATTCCTAACTATAAATTTATTCATGACCGCAAGGAACCTCATGATTTTTTCCTGTCTCATTGGATGAGGGGCTTGTCTTCCACTTGAGAGATCATTATTTCACCTGGGCCATTGATTCCACTTCATTTCTCTTCTCCTTTTCTGAGCCAAACTTTTCAAGCGAGTAATCTGACTTCTGAATCTACATTGCCTGTTCTCTCACTTCTTCCTAATCCACTGCAATCCAGTCTTTTTTGTTTTATTTTGTTTAAAGATTTCTTTTATTTATTTATTTCTCCCCTCCCTCCTTGTTTGCACTTACTGTCTGCTCTCTGTGTCCGTTCATTGTGT
The DNA here is from genome assembly GCA_026826555.1 of Tolypeutes matacus. Taxonomy (NCBI): domain Eukaryota; kingdom Metazoa; phylum Chordata; class Mammalia; order Cingulata; family Chlamyphoridae; genus Tolypeutes; species Tolypeutes matacus. Next base: position 2,022,645 of record JAKSZT010054121.1, read on the forward strand.
GCTAGTCTTCCTTTTAGGAGGCACAGGGAAGTGAACCTGTGGGAGGGAGGCGCCCAATGGCTTGAGCCACCTCTGCTCCCTGCAACCCAGCCTTTATCTGTCACTGTGAAGATCTAATATTGTTAGCTGGTAAATCTAGTGAATACATGCAAGTTAATTCTTACTAGATCTCTACTGCATTTGAAATTCTTTGATTTCTGTCTTCAAAAGTCTCTACATACTTGCCTCCTATGACCTCATATTCTGTTCTCATTCCTCTTGAATGCTTTGTTGGTATTTTTCATGAGCTCTTCTTCCTCCAGTCATATTTTAGATATCGGTGTCATCATGTTTCCACACTGGTTCCCTTATGTTCTTACTCTGCACCCCTTTTTAAAGGAGTCCCAATTCCATCTCCTACCTCTGCTTTTTGGCACACCAAACTCAACCAAGTTCAAATTCATACTGAGTCTGTCTCTATCCCTCTTCTCTCAGTACAATATCCTTAGAGTCACCTATATTAGAAACAAGGGAGTTATTCTTGTTCCCCTACTTCCTCACTTTCCCATTCAATTAGTCACTAAACCTTGAATATTTTTCCAAATAAGTATTTCCTTTTATTCTATCCCCTCTTTTTCATCCCTAGCACTAAACCCTAGTTCCAATCTTTCTTATCTCTCTTCTAGTCTTCTTCAACAGTATGCAGTTTCACATAACTGCACATGGGACACACAATCTCATTCACAAAATGTTATCATTTTGGGATTTTTGAAGCCTGTCATATGTTCTAAAGTATTTATAAAATTTGTTTATTTTCTCATAAGTCTCTTGTACAAGCACATATATATTCTACATTGCTGCCTTATGCATGTGTAGCTCATGAAATACACAATTTGTGGAGTTTGCTAGTAAGGACCAAGTTATTTTCTCTATAGATTTTAAAAAATATGGAATGGTTCAATTTCTTTTAATTATAAAATAACTGCTATTTGGCTCTTTGCAGAATACCTCTTAATTATTTCTTTGTTCTCTTCTCTCTCACAGAACATCAGAAATTCCTCTAGTTTGAAAGATATTTAGATTAATTTATTGATATTATGATAACTATGCTTATAACTCAATATTTTGGTATGGCCAATTAAAAAGAATGAAATATGAATATATGTCTCACCCAGCTCTCTCCTGGAGAGGATGTGCATTTATTAATCATGTCTATACTCACAGTACTTAGTGTAGGAGCTATCACACAATAAGCATTGGATAAACATTTCTTTTAAATTAATGAAGCCATCAGAAGTCACCCAGCAATATCACTCGGGAGGACAGGGGAAGTTTGTCACTTCTTTATTTGCTCACACTCAATATTCTCCCTTATACAAGCTGTCAATTTTCTCATGCTTGTTTTGAATTCTAAACTTTGTTATTTTTACTTTGTGATCTAAGTTCTTTCTACTTACTTGAAAAATTAAAAATCAGACACCATTTCTTTTGGGTTCCCAGATGCTAAAACAAATACCATACAAAGGATTTGCTTAAACAACGGGAATTTATCAGCTCATGGTTTTAAGGCTAGGAGAAGTCCAAAACCAGCAAAACGATGCTTTCCTTCTGAAGACTGTGGTTTTCTGAGGCTGGCTGCTGGTGATCCTTGGCCCTTAGATTTTCTGTCACATGGCAGTACACATGCCGGCCTCTCCTTGCTTCTCCCATTCCCTTGACTTCTGGTTTTATCTCTATCTGACTTTCACTCTGCTTATAAAGGATTGCAGTAATCTGGATTAGGCCATACCTTATCTGAAGTAGCATCTTGAAGAAATCTTATTTACAATGGATCTACACCCATGAAAAAATGGACTGAGACCAAAACCATGTCCAAACTGAGAAACACAATTCGATCCTCATCACCATCTAAAATTAGACACTATTTCAAATGGTAGATATATTTCACAAGGAACCATTCCTATTGCTGTTGTTCTTGGCCATTTATATGCCCATTTGTCTACTTATTTACTTACAAGAATATTGGCATCTTTTTGAAAGCCTTATATATGTAGTTACCTGACTTCTATTCTTTTTCTTTTCTATTGTGAGAGCTTCAGATAAGAGAATATGACACCTTGCTAGTTTCAAGGCATTTTGTTAATTCATTAACACTTGTCTTTGAACAAAGGGTCTTGCATCTTCTTATTTATGGTAAATTGCTTTGTATGTAAAGACATATTTATGACCTAAACCTCATCAAGGATACTTTCTCTACAATTCATTTGTATGTGTTTCCAAGGAAACTGTCAACTTTTATCCTAAGAGAAAGTTTCTTGCTGAGTTTGTACTCAAATAGAGGCAAAGTACCTAGCAGCCACTACATTTTCAGTATTGAAAAAATGTATAACTTATGTTGTACATTGGCAACATTATTCTTTGTAGGATCTATGTTTACCTTGCAAATGTACTTTTAATAATACTTGAAAAGATTAGTAGTACTAGGAATGCATTATTCTTAAAGGTCATAGACTTCATAATATCTCATTGAATGAATAGCCTAGAAGATAATAATTTAATTTATGCTGACTTATTTGATAAATAATATAGCTATCATTTGTTATGCCTTTGTAGTAATGACCTTACAAACAATTTAATTCTCACAATGACCCTGTAAATAAGTGTACTTTTATTTACTTTGCTAGTTTAAAATTCAAGGCTCGCAGACTTTATGTGACTTCCCATTGTTGTATTAGGGCTGGGATCTATACCAACTTTGTAGAACTTGAGAATTTATGCTTTTTCCTGTACAATTGTTTTCAATATTTTTTGGCTTGTATATTTCCGCATGAGCAACACACTCCCTTTATTTTTACCCATTTTTTTTCCCAGACAAATAGAAAGAAGATGTTATATATAATCTGAACCTGCTGCTTTTTATACCCCCCCTCCCAAACCCTTGAGGTTTCAATGCACATGATCCTCATGAGAATCACCACATTATATAGCAGTGGTTGAAAGCCAGCTCCAAATTACAATCTCTAATATTGAATTTTAATTATTCTGGGTACTAAGATGTTGGTATCTTTAAAAGCAGTAGGTGATTTAAATGTGGAACCAAGGTTGAGAACCATGGCAATATATGCTATCTTCTCAAGGTTTCTCTTCTAATTATTGTATGAAATGAAAAAGGCAAATTTAAAAAATTATGAAAGTAGATATATATTATTTATTGACATTGAAAGAGATAAAAACACCTCCTAGTTCTTAAAATAATGACATGATTATACTGGCAAGTTGTATTTGAACTGTATCCTTTAAATTCCAGTTTTTTTGTTGTTGTTTAGTTCTTTTCAGCTAATTTAATTTATTAACTCCTTGACCTTGGGCAGTTTTAATAACTACTAGATGTAAAACGCTTTATGCACCTCTCATTGACTCCTCTGCTCATTGTAGATAAACCTTCAAGATCAGTTATATCAAGCATCCTACACAATGATACTTTTCAGTTTAAGAGTTAAAAAAAAACAAAACAAAAGCACAGAAGCTAATGTGGTCTTGTATAATGAAATGTTGATCTCTTAGATGTTTTCTTTTCTTCTTTGTAGTTTATAAATTAAACTTCTAACCAGGTAATACTATTTATTGATTACCTTTTTTACTTTTTTGGTTATGATGCAAAATTTCATCTATTTTATTTCTAATAGTCACATATTGATCACTAAACTATATTCTATATATGCTGTATATATTATGTATACTATACATATATATGTATATATATCATTTTTAACTTAAAACATTTACTTCAGTATAAGATTATTTGTATTAAAATATTCTCCGATGTTACCACTTTTAGAGTTGAGCAAATTTTTTCCGTGCAAGGCCAGATAGTAAATATTTTAGACTTTGCCATTGACAATATGTAAACAAATGGGCATGGCTGTGTTGCAGTAAAACTTTATTTACGAATCAGGCAGCATGCTGGATTTGGCCTCCAAGCTGTAATTTGGCTATCCCTGGTTTTTTGTCTTGATCGTGATCTTGATTTTATTTTCCTTTTACATAGCAGATGCTTAACAAATATGGATCTGTTAGTACTTTTTCTCTTTTTTTTTTTTTGTCACTACACAGCAGTTTTTCATGGGAATTTTATTACTTCTCCTTAGGGTTTTGCATGGTTTACTTTTTTATTATATGTGCTGCCAAAGCAAGCACATAATTTCCTTTTTTTACCAATTGAATTTATATGGAGAAATTTGCTATAAGATTAATTTGTTAAAAGTTATGTGGTCATTGCTCTAGGTCGATTACTTTAAATCTATTAAAATAGCTTGGGTAGATGTGGGTTGTATCAACAAAGAGGTGTTAGAAAGTAAGAACAATAGAATGATAAATAAAAGGATCAAGCCAACGAAAAGGCTTATCTAAAAAGAGAACCTTCAATATTAGGGTTGTTTAATGCCCCCTTCATTATACCCAGTCTGCAAATGAGCTCCTGCATTCTATGTCTCCCCACTGCCAGGAACATATTCCATAGGTCTTGAAGGGGTCCCATAGACTGATATGATGGGTGAGAGCCCCCAATTCTTCCCCAATGAGACAGACAAAGAAATATCTGCACAAAATCCCCCCTCTGCACTTTCTTAAACCATTTATAATCTCAAAACCAGTGACGAGTTCAAGAGTAAGAAACAGATGCTTACCCATTTCCTTTGAAAATCTCTATTTAGTGATTTATAACTCATACTGGTATTTCGCATCTGTTTTAACTTGGTGCCTAGTTCCAACTTCAATTTTAACATCTTGTTGTATATATATTCTTTTTTTGCATGTGCAAGTGTGAAAGTTTTTTTTGAATTATAGTGTCAAATGGAGGTGGGTTTCACTTCATAATTTTAAAATAAAGACCTTTTCAACAGCTTTTAAAAAGCCATTCATTGTTCACTTTGTCCACATGATGTAGTATGAGATCACATATCAATAAAACTGATAGATAAACCAAAAAACTTGTTCAAGGACAGCCAGAAAAACATCTACGCATGTCAGTGTCAACAAATGGATTGAGAGGTGAATAATTTCTTATTTATTCTTCTGGTTTCTCTTTATTTATTATAATTATTATACAGCTATTGAAAAGGTTTAATAATGATTGAAGAGATGAATGCACACATCTGTGAATATACCAAGGACCAGGGAAATTTGTCTTAGTTGTTAGTAAATGTTGCATGTCAGAAAACCAAGATTATTAGATTTGTGACTTTAAGGAAGTGACTTGGCTTCTTGTAGCTTTAACTTCCTCCCCAGTAAAATAAGGATAATAATAATACCTACCTTGTAGGTCTTTCATCATAATTATAACACAATACCTAACTTAGTTAGTTGCACAATAATTTATACTTATTAGATTATTATACTAGATTTATACTAATTCATTAACAGAACAAAAAATTGAAAACAAACCCAATAGTATGAAATGTCACAAATTATTTTTCAAGATACCAATTTAAGGTCTTAAGAAGCAGGAGATGCCACTGATAGTTCTTCAATACACAAAATAACAAAAATATCCTGTAGATTTAAGGGATAAACCTGGCTTATAGTAGGTGCTCAATTAATGTTGAATGACTAGAATTATGCAACACTTTGCTTTAGCTTTTAGGTAATTCCACAAAGTGTATCAAAATGTTATATTGTACAGAGAATTTTGGTTTAACAATCTTTAAAAACATCTTTCATGGAAAAGTAGGCATAAAATTTAAGCTATCATCCAGACCCTGTAGACTTGAAGTGAACAAAGAAATAACATTAATGGATACAAGGTGCAATGTGTACTTTCAAATATATATTGTTTAATTTAACCTTAACAATGAGCCTTTAATAAAGCTCTTTTTTTCTAGAAGTAAACAAAACAGACCAATTCCCTGCTCTTGCAGAGCTTAAGATAGCAAACTAATGTCCAAGTGTTGGTAAGAAAAAAAATAGGGAAAGCAGGATAGAGAATGCCTGGTTCACGGTGGTTTGTGGTAGGATACTATTTTATTTGCAGCTGTTTGAGAGGGCTTCTCTGATACAATGATAGTTTGAACAGCAGCTTGAAATATGTGAGAGAGTGAGTCATATCGATAATCGGGGTGAAAACCTAGAAGGCACATAGGGACAAGTAAGCGTCCAGCTCCATGGCAGGGCCAGGATTTGTTTATTCCGTGATCAAAAAGAATGGCCAGTGTGAGAGCAAGTGAGTGAGCTGGGTTGGGGAGAAGGACTGGTTGGAGACACAGCTAGATCAGGTAAGGTCTGGTTGGTGGGATTTTAGATTTTAAATATTTGGATTTAAAAATTGTAATTAAAAACTTGTTAATCCCTTTGATGTTTATTTTTGTCATAAATACCAAACAGGGTTGGATCTCATATTCATTTACTCAGCAATTCTTTATATGTCAGGCACGAGGTGGGCAGTAGGAATACAATACAGTGGTAAGCGGGGACAGATAAAAGTCCTGCCTTTATGATGCTTATGGTCTATTATGGACAGCCTTATAATCAACTGATCAATAATGACTGGTCATTGTCAATTAGTTAACATATGAAGTTGTTACTCATTTAGATCTGTGCCCTATAATGGTGACTCAGTCTCATTGTCAATTGTCATCCACTAATTTATTTATTCCACATATACTTTTTATATATCCAGCCTTTTTTTGCCATATTCTGAGCTAAAGGGCTGGATATATAATTGATAAGAAACAGAAAAGATTCCCACACACATTTCTGTTTTTCTGCTTGACATTCTCCTCTCTCCTTATAAGGTCAATTTTGGACCATATAAGAAAATGATGGCAGCTTATCAGAGGAAATCAGATAATCAGCCAATCAGCATACTTAATTTTATTTATTATTCTAAACTGATGTAGCCAACTTTGGCTCCTTTCACCTCTTACAGAGTAAAGGACAAAGAATTTGTGACAGCTATTTTTCTCTTTTTTCTTTGCTTATATTTGAAAGTATATTTAAATTATAGATGTTGAACTTGTTAGAAAATTGTCGGTGGTGATTTAACTTTTGAAAAAAGCCAGGTAATAAAAAGGATGTATAGATTAAAGTGGCCTTGGTTCTTTTGTTTTTAAAGACATTTACATGTCTATTTACATGTCTGTAAATAGTTCCAAAATTATATAATAGATGCAGACTTTTTGACTGTTTATGAACATTTATCTAAATTATAGTTTTGAGTTTCTTGGAACCCTGCTCCCCATAGCAAATTACCTGTATTAAAATATGTACACTTATTTCATTCTGCTTTATGGCTTCATCTGTGAATAACTGCCTTCTTTTGTTTTAAAGACCTGTACATGAATGTAAATAGTTCAAAAGTAATTTGCTGACTAAAAGCATGCTTTTTTTAATTATAAAAGGTCTTGTGAAATTTTACTGCAATACCGTAAAAATTAACTGTGGAGATTGGCCTAGTTTTATAAAACGTGTGTGTAAATAATTATACATTTTAAATGTTTCTCTCAGAATATAGTTTTCAAAATTTAACATGCAACTGAACCTTGTCAGTCTTGAATTTTAAACTATAGGCTGTTTTATACTAAAGCATTGTCAAAGAGATAAAAGAGCATAAACTTATGGCATTGCTTTCTGATTTAAAGGGAAAAAAGAGTTACTATTCTCAACTTCAAATGAAAATCAGTTTCTGTAGAAGAGTATAGTACTGGCTAAAAGAGATGCCTTGCAGTTAACGAAGGCCAGGGGTAGATTCAGCCCCACCTGAGCCACGTGGACTGAGAGCTGGACTCTGTTCCCTTAAGTATATTGTAGGTAAACACACACACACATAAATATCTCATCTCTCTATGATCATGACCCTGTGACCCTGTTGCAAAAATTTGAGGAGTTCTTTTATAAGAGAGGCACCTTGGCATACTTGGAAAGATTAGAAGGCAGAATGTTTTGATCCCTTTGCATTTTGGCTGTGTGTGCTCAGCCGAGTCACACAACCTTTCTGAACATCGATTCCCTCCCTGTAAACTTGGGATAAGATGCAAGATTCTGATGAAGATTAAATAACATATAACTATAACATGGATAAGAATCTAACCTATGTCAAGGAAAAAACTGCACCAGACATCGTGAAACAGGCAAGGATGACTTTATTCGGGGCTGTTATAGCAGGGGGAAGAGAGTAGAACTCAGCTCCATGGAAACAAAGGGCAGAAAGCTTTTTAAGGGCTGGGAGTGGTTTGGAGGAAAAACCCTGAGCGATGGTAGGGGTTGTTGATCACTAGGATGGGGATGGGATTTACTGAGGTTGCAGTTAGGACCACTTGGTTTGGAATGTTTTCTTAGGTGGTAATTAGGCCACCTGGAGTGTGTAAGGGCCAGAGGGAGGAAAAGGAGATAAGGAACTACCTAGTTAGGAACCTATTAGGTGCCTGGATAGGGTAAGGTCTAGGGTGAGAGGGAGGTCAGGGGCCCGTAGCCAGGGAGAATACTGTCTAAAATTTAGGCAAACTAAAAGGAAGTTAAGCCTTTCTTGGTCACCTAGTACTTACCATATACTAGACATTAGATATATATTAGATGTATCATTGTAATTCACCATTTGGCAAAACTACTTTAGGATCCTGGAAAAGAAATTCAAGAAAAGGGACGATGTAAGAAATCTGGAGATATACCATCCATGCTTTCTTGAGAATTGTTTCAGCTTTACATAATTGTTACAAAGATAATACAGAGAGCTCCCATACACTCTTTTTTAACATCTTATATTGGTATGGCAATTTGTCACAGTTAATGAGCCAACATTGATACATTATTATTAACTAAAGTTTATACTTTATTCACATTTCCTTGGTTTCCCCCTAATACCCCTTTTCTGTCCCAGGATCCAATCCAAGATACCACATTATATTTAGTTTCCGTGTCTTCTTAGGCTTCTCTTGGCTGTGACAGTTACTCAGACTTTCCTTGTTTTTGATGACCTTGACAATTCTGAGGAGTTCTGTTCAGATATTTGTATAGTGTTCCTTTATGGGGATTGGTTTGATGCTTTTCTCCTGGTTACACTGGGAGGAAGAATACAGGGTAAAGTGCCCTTCTTGTCACATCATATCAAGAGCACATCCTAACAAAATGACATCACTGTTGATGTGAACTGTGACAATTTGAAGTTCTTTTAAGAATCCCAAAAGGAGAAAGATTATGGTTTTTTCCATTTATTTTTAAAGGAGCTTTAGATTACATAAATGTTACATTGAAAATATACGGGATTCCCATATACCCCACCCCATCCCTCTCCTACACTTTCCTCCATTAACAGCATCTTTTATTAGTTTGGTACATTTGTTACAATTGATGAACACATATTGAAGCATTGCTCCTAAGCATGGTTTATAGTTTACATTGTTTTACACTTTGCACTGTACAATTTTACAGGTTTTGACAAAATGTATAATGGCTTGTATGCATCATTGCAATATCATGCAGAACAATTTCAATGTCCCCAAAATGCCCCATGTTACACCGATTCTTTCCTCTCTCTGTCCTCAGGCCTCTAGTGAACACTGTCTTTATATCAATGTTACAAGTTCTTCTATTACTAAAGTAATAATATGTCTATTTTAGTCCATAGTTGTATTCCCCCCTTATCTTTATTTATTCCTCTAACTTGAGGATTTTTGGATGATGATGCCCATTCTGCTTCCAATTGAGAGGGGGCTTAGATTCCATGGGGCAGATGGATAGAACTGTCTTGCTTGCAGTTGTAGATACTCTCTTTTTGGGAGGGATGGGCGCTGTCCATCATCATCTTTTTTTTTTTTTTTTTTAAAGATTTATTTATTTATTTATTCATTTATCCCCACCTTGCTGCCTGTGCTCACCGGGTCAGCCAACCACGCCGCGCGGGCGGGCTTGCCCCCACCAGGAGGCCCCAGGAACCGAACCCGGGGCCTCCCACATGGCAAACGGGAGCCCCACCGACTGAGCCACAGCCGCCTCCTCCTCATCATCTTTTTGTTAGTTGTCCTAGGTGAATAAGATGAACTGGAGAGTAGGTGTTGGCTGCAACTCTGCTGAGATTCAGGGCTTACCCAGCATATAAACAGCCAAAAGATTAAAGTCTCTGGGACATGTATTTAATGGGTATAGTGCTAATTATAGTTTCAAATAAATGGGACAGAAGAACCATGTGTAGGAAATTTACAGATGAGTCTAACTCTGATACATTGGGAGAGATGAGTTATCATATATTCCAAGGTAAGGCCCACTGACAGGGTGCCAATTTCCTGGGGTTGTCTGCCCTGCCTATCATGTCTAGATATCTGCAGAGCCCTCAGGAGCACCCTTAATTGAGGCACTGTTTACTTTGGCAGTCAATGGGATCCTCCTGAGATGTGCATAAGCGTAACCACTGGAATGACCTCCCAACTCACTTTGAACTCTCTTAGCCATAAAAACTCATTTGTATTTAATACTTTCCCCTTTTGGTCTAGGTCTTTTCCCAAATGCGTCATTAGTTGCTGCTTGGTATTAATCCCTCAGTGCCAGGGAGTCTCATTCCTGGAAGTCATGTCCCACGCCGGGTGGGGGGAGGTTAGTGAATTTATATGCTGAATTTGGCTTAATGAGAGGCCACATTTGAGCAACAAGGAGGCTTTCAAGAGGTAAGACTTGGGCAATATATATTACTAGGCTAAGTTATGATTTCACAAGACCAAGGTTCATAAGTACAAGCATCAATTTCAAGGGCCTGGCATATTGGTCTGTCCTCCTTTGCTAGGCACTGCCCATGTACTCTTGAGATTCTTGCCACTCTAGTAGAAACTGTAGCAGGACTACCCAGGATGGGAATTCAATATTCCGTCCATTATTCTGTGGGTCTCCACTCACCGAGACAATACCCCAAGACCACTTGAACACGTTATTATTCCATAGAGGCATACCCCAGGTAGATTATGTTTTTGAACTAATCCATTCCTGTGGGCAAGAAACCCTTTTTGTTGGACTAAGTCAATGAGGCATCACTCAGGTTGAGTCTCCACCCTCTTGCTGGGTATGATATAGATGGTGACATAGAGAGAGACACACACACAAAAGGGGGTTCTGCTATATTTCATCTGGCTTTGTAAGAGAAAGGACTCCAGCTTTGCCCACAACTTCAAAAGGCAAAGAAGCCCTGAAAGACTGAGAGAGGAGGCCTGGAAAGAAAAGCCCTATGTCTGGTTGCCCACAGCTGAGCTCCAGGAGCTGGTAGATTCTGGAGGGGAAGTTAGAGACCTCAGCAGAAATCAGTGGCCATCTTCACCCTATGGCCGGACATCAGGGTCACCATTAGCTGACTTTAGTGAGAAAGCATCTCTGATGGTGCCTTGATTTAGACATTTCATGGCCTCAGATCTGTAAGCTTTTACCCCAAATAAAATTCCATTTTAAAAGCCAAGCCATTTTTGGTACTCTGCATCAGGAGCCTTTGGCAAAATAAGACATGAACCTTGATCACCTGGCTGAGGTGTTTTTTTTGTCAGGGTTCTCCACTATAAAGTTGCTCCTTTACTCCTCCTTTCCATACCATGCTCTTTGGAAGGAAGTCAGTATGTGCAACCCACCCTTAAAGAGTGTGGAGTTAGACTCCATCCCTTTAAGAACAGAGTATGTCCATGCCCTTTTGACCATGACTTTTTAAATCTGTCATCATCAGATTTCCAATGATAGCTTGGCTTCTGGCTTCTGAGTTCATTTCCCACTGATATGGTATTTATATCCTGGCTATATATTGCATCTTTCTTTGCAACTTTCCTCTTTGACCCTGGAATCTCCATTTGATATTTCTTCTGGGCCCACCTTAAGAGCACAGGATTATCCATTACTTTCAGCACTGTAGGCCAGCCCATTATCTGTCACATAGTAGGTGCTCAATAAATATTTGCTGAATGAAAGAAATGATGCCATGGCAGAGACTGCTTTTTGCCTACTCAATATTCCCTCTTCCCTTCTTCCTTACAAACAAAAACCCACTTTTATTTGGGGTAGCAATATGCTCAGCTTAAAAGAAACCTACTCTCCCCTTTCTTCCTTGTACCGAGGTATGGTCATGTGGTACTATCTGACCAATAAGGTCTAGTAATACCTGAATAGGGCTTCCAGAAAATTGCTTTATAGGGAAACAGTTCCTCTGGTATGCACCCTTTTTGCACTTTGTCCAATTCCTTCTTCCTTCCTGAAACAGACCTAATAGTGAGACATCTGAATCTAAGGAATCTAACATAAGGATGGTAGGATAGAAAGCTGACAGGAGCCAGAGTCTCTGAGGATATCATACAGCTGCCCTACCAGTTTTTGTATTCTGGACTTCCATGTGAAAGAGAAATGAACATCTAATGTACTGAAAATTATTGTATAGAACAATACATATTTTGCTATGCATTAGAGATCCAGTTAAAACTAGAGACATTTCCTGTCCAATGGGTTTATTATAATTCTGGATTAAACATAGGTAAGTTAGAATATTCAAATCATTCTCCTCATTGGCATCTTAACCTTAGGAATATTTCTGGGTGCCTAGGGCTATGGGTTGAATTGTGTCTCCCCAAAAGATATGGTCAAGTCCTAACCCCCAGTTTGACGAATGTGACCCAATTTGGATATAATCTTTGAAGATGTGATTAGTTGAGGCCAACGTGGATTTGGGAGGCCCTAATCCAATAAGACTGGTGTCTTATAAGAAGAAAGAAGACCATATGTGAACAACAGAATACCATCAAGTCCACTCTAGTCCATAGTTCTTCCCCCAATCCTAAGGGGACTGGGATGGTGATGTCCACTCCACCTCCAAGTGAGAGAGGGCTTATATCCCATGGATATGGTGGGTGGGATGATCCTGCCTGCAGATGCAGGCCCTCTCCAAAAAAAAAAAAAATTCAACACCATGTTAAAAGAAATATACATCATAATCAAGTCAGATTTATCCCAAAAATATAATTGTGGTTCAATATAGGAAAATCAATTTATGTGACACATCACATTTAAACAATAAAGAAAAGAAACAAAACAAAAATAAAACATGACCTTCTTAAAAAAAAAAAAAAAAAAAAGAAGGATGGACATAGAACAGACAAACATGCGGTAGAATGCCATGTGACATTAGAGACAGATATTGAAGTATTGAGGCTGCAAGCCAAGGAACCCCAAGGATTCCTGGCAAACCACCAGAAGCTAGGAAGCAGCAGGAAAGGTTTCTTCCCTACAGATTTCAAAGAGAGCATGGGCCTGCTAACACCTTGATTTCAGACCTCCAGCCTCCAGAAAAGACAGACTACAAATTTCTGTAATTCTAAGTCACCAAGTTTGTGGTAATTTGTTATGGCAGCTCTAGGAAACTAATATATCAATAAGGCAGAGAGAAAAAAAATCTAGAAACTTACGTCTGAAAATGGAGGATGCAACCTTACAAAGTGAGTTATATATGAATATGCTGATATGGATTCCATCTTAACATATATAGTCACCCACTTCCAGAAAATAAAGTCAAAGGCATCTCTGCAGTCCTGGCTTAGGGGTAAGGTTCTTTGTGTTGTCCACTGATATTCACTTAGGAGAAAATGGTTTGTAGAGTATATAATCTATCTATCTCCTCTATCTGTATTAGTGGCTGAGTTGACTCATTAGACTAACCATCACACTATCTATCTATCTATCTATCTATCTTAGGAGGTACCCAGGATTGAACTTGGGACTTCATACATGGGAAGCAGGTGGTCAACCACTGCGCTATACCCACTCCCCTGATTTATTTTTTAAAAGTATATGACAAATGGGTACTAAGATGAATACCTACCCAGCACACTTCTTTACTGGATGAAAAAGACAAACTGCACAGAAGACAAAATGAAATATGAGCTTGATGTAAAATAGAGGGAGCAATTGAATGTTGGAGCTGCTAAGGGGGACTAGAATAATGTTGGCTAAAGTTGAAGGTGAAGATGAAAAAAATTGAGTTGCTAAGACAGTGAAAGTGAGGGCTTTGAAAAGAATAGTGTGGTTGCAGCAAAGGGAAAAACAAGTTACTTTGGTAGGAGGAGAATTTTCAATTACCTGAAAGGAAAACATAAGGAGAGGAACTGGAGCAAGGAGTATGCTCGTATTAGAATGGAATTAGTGAATATATTGAGAAGAATTTTAAGAGTAAATGTTAATTCACAATAAAAAGGACATGGAAAAATGTGTAGTGATGCACCATGATTAAAGTATTTTTTTGTTTAGTGGTGGCTTCAGGATAAACTTGGACTTAAGCCTGAGGAACGGAATAAGTAATTCACTTGTTTTTTTTTGTTTTTTTGTTTTTTTTTAATTTATTTTTTAAAGATTTTATTTATTTATTCATTTATCCCCCCCCTTGCTGCTTGTGCTCGCTGGGTCAGCTCACCACGCCGTGTGGGCGGGCTTGCCTTCACCAGGAGGCCCCGGGAACCGAACCCAGGGCCTCCCATATGGTAAACGGGAGCCCTACTGATTGAGCCACAGCCGCTTCCCATAAGTAATTCATTTGAATTCACTTATTGAGAATGCAATGTGATCCAGGACTCTTCTGTGCATTGTGAATTAAAAAATAAGGCTTTGTCCCTACCCCCCCAATTAATCTTAGGTTCTTGTGGAGCAAATACAGTAAGAAAATAAGTAAACAAATATTTGAAGAGAGAAGGAATGGAGTCACATTTTTCTCAATTTTAATTCCACAGAGCAGCGAGAATACAGGATAAAATAAAGATCTGTGTGATTAGAAGAAAGAGGTCAAGAATGTAACTGTTTTTGAGGACAAATCATTCAATGAGTACGTTTGCGCCTGTCTGTTATTGATGCACACAGACAGCTTTGCCCTTGCATTCCTGAGTCACAACAAAGGATGGGCATTAGCAAAGGCAGACATACATCACAAATGAAGCCTGACTTGGTCTATTTTCTAAATATTTGTCTGTTTTGAAATTGTAAACATGTCTTAGAATGTAGGGTAGCATCACCTGAATTGTCTAATTGTGCTAACATGCAGCTTAAAATAATGATGGTAATAACAGGTTTCTCTTTAAGTTCAAGTAAACATCATTAAAAGAAACACAAAGCAACTGGAACGTGCAGTGGCAAAGAAGCAGGATAATAGGCCACCATAGCAGTGTCACAGGTCCCAATGTTAACAGAGAATGAAGCTGATTTTTTTTTCTGGGATAGAATTTTAAATAAGAGAAGACTAGAAAGCTCCCTTGGACAGCTCAGCCTCATTACTTCTGGAGATCTCTCTCATCAGTGCCTTGTGGAGATGACAATCCCTGCACTGTCTGCCAACAAGTGGTAATTACTTGGGTAATCAAAACAATATACTCGATTTCCCCCCTGTATTTATTATGTAAAATCAAAACAGCTTTAACTGTTTTTCAGGCTGTTAAAAGAGAACACAAGCTCATTGGAAAAAATATGGAAAATAAATAGAAGAAAGGAAAAAAAAATGAAATCCCACCACGGATTAAAAAACATTATCAATAATTTGGTCAATCATCCTTCCAAGCTTCACCTAGGTGAAGATCTTAAAACCAGTTAGAAGCGAGAAGAAATGGGTCTCTCATTGGAACCCTTTGGGATTTAAATCAAAGAACTAAACTGGCATTGGTTAAGACAGGGAATGTATTTTAATGATAACCCAAATAGTCAGAGAAAGTAATTTTCCTATGTTAGAGAAAATATTAAAGAGCATGGGGAGAGAAAAAAATAACCAAGAAGCTCTTGCTAATTATGCAAACAGTTGAGGCAATTGAGTTAATGTTCTATAGTTCTTTAACTCTGATGTGTAATGTGATTTAAGAATTCAAAGAAACTGTCATATAGAGCTATATATACCCACATATATACATGAAAACATATTTACACACACAAGTATTCACATATACAACAATTTATACTATTCTTCTCATAAAGAATCCTAGATGGATTAAAGATACAGATGCTTTTAAAACAACCTATAAATATTCCAAAGTTTACATTCTGAACCTGGGATAGGGACAGCTTTCTTAAATAAAATATGTCATGGGACGAAAAAAAAAATAAGGCAGATACATTTGACTAGAAAACTTTAAAATTTTTGTGAACAACCTAAATAATGTAAAAAAGATAAAGAGCTCAATGTAGGAAAACATCTGCAATGTATAAAATCCACACAGGATTAAAATGAACACTTTAACAAAAAAATTCTCTATAAATCAATGAGAAAATAAAACAAATCAATACAAAAACAATCCATGGTTATGAACGGGTATCTCAGAAAATACCCAGTAAGTATATGAAATCATGAACTCATTAGAAACCAGGAAAATACATATTAAAACAACATATCAATAGCATTTTCTTTTCTCGGTGCTTCTTAAAGATAGGGAACCTCTTGGGAACTCTTATATCCTGCTAGTGGGAAAGTAAATTGGTACCAGTATTTGGAAGGAAATTTGGCGTATCTACTAAAATTAATGATGCCTGTACCCTGTGACTATCAGTTCTAGTTCTTAGGATGTATTCCAGAGAGATATTTGCTTTCATGTATGATGAGACATATTAATGGATATTAACTGAAGCATTGTTTATAATGGTGAAATATTTGGACAATCCAAAATATCAACCAGTGATGAATAAAATTGTCATGTAATAGTCTTTCTAATTATGAAATACTCTTCAGTTGTTAAAAAGAATAAGTTAGGGCTGTTTGTATTGACATGGGAAAAGTGCCAAGCTGTATGAAAATGATATGCAACACAGTACATACAATTGCAGGAAAAAAATGTCTGATTGGTTTCACCCTGGTCTTTGATACACAGTTACCTCTAGAGAAATTGGGTAATAGCAGTAAGTATTGTCTAAGGGCAACTTTAAATGTTTCTGTTATGATTTTTTTTTTCTTTTTTAAAACAATAGCAATGGATTTGTACATTACCTGTAGAATTAAAAATACATACAAATTATAATACTTTTACAAAAGAAAGTGAGTCAATTTAGATATCTATCTAAAATGAATAGCTAGATGAGAGATGAATGGGACTTTTAAAATTTCCCTTTTTGATGAACAGAAAATATATTTCAAATTTATGATTATAAAATTTAATTCCTTAGATAAAATATGGACTTGAGTGTGGTGAAAAAGCCACTAAAATAAATAATTAATTGTATTATTTTTTAAATTTCAAAGGTATGTGATCTTCTATTTCTATTTCTTTGTACTTATTTCCATTGACTTACTTTTCCGGATGAAATAAATAAACCAGGTTACCCACTAAGCAGAATCCCAGATCGGTGAAATTTTCTGAGCAGATTTACAACTTGTATTTGGGAATAATGGAAAGTAATGCATGCTACTGAATAATGAAGACATGGGAATAAAATTTGAATATTTTTATGTGCATAGCAAAGCTTCGAAAATATCTTCATGTAGATAATGTCAATTAAACGTCAATTTTCCTACTGCTCTTGGCACCCTGTTCTTTTGCATTAACTTTTTTTTTTAATAAAAAAAAAAAAAGATATTTAGATTACATAAATGTTACATAAAAAATATAGGGGATTCCCATATGCCCTGCTCCCCACACCACCCACATTTGCCCCCATTAACAACATCCTTCTTTAGTGTGGTACATTCATTGCAATTGATGAACACATTTTGGAGCATTGCCACTAAGCATGAATTAGAGTTTACATTATAATTTACACTCTCTCCCACTCAATTTTGTAGGTTATGGCAAGATATATAATGGCCTGTATCTATTGTTGCAATGTCATTCGGGACAATTCCCAAGTCTGGAAAATGCCCCCATATTATACCTGTTTTCCCTTTCCCTGACCTCAACCTCCAGTGGCCACTGCCTCCACATCAATGATATAAGTTCTTTCATTGAGAGAATCACAATAAGTCTGTAGTAAAATACCAGTAAGTCCACTCTAGTCCATAACTCATTCCCCAATTCTGAGGATTCTGGGATGGTGATGCCCACTCCATCTCTAAGTGAGAGGGGCTTCATTCCCATGTGCTGATAGATGGGACTCTCTTGCTTGCAGTTGTAGGCTCTTTCAGTTCCCTGGTATGGTGGTTGTCCACCCTCACCTCCTTGTTAGTTGTCCTGAGTGAGTCCAATAAACTGGAGAGTAGGTGCTGCAACTCCACTGAGGCTCAGGACCCAGCTGGCACATGGACAGTCCAAAGATTAAAGTCTCTTGGACATACACCTAACAACTCCAGCATGACTACAGGTTCAAATAGACGGGACCGAAGACCCATGTGTAGAGAAACCACAACTGAGTCCAATTCTGTCACACTGGGGAGCACAAACCCCAAAGTAGGGCCCACTGGCAAGGCACCAAACTCATGAGCTATCTGCCCTGACCATAGTGTCTGGGTGTCTCCAGAGCCCTCAGGAGCCCCATTATTTGGGGTAGTGACTAATTTGGCAGTCTATGAGATCCTGCTGAGATATATATAATCATAACCTCTGGAATGACCTCCTGGCTCACTTTGAAGTCTCTTAGCCATATAAGCTCATTTGTCTTTACCTTTTGCCCCTGTTAGTAGGGCAGTAATTAACTTACTTTTAATGTGACCCTAATGCAGAATTTCTCCTCTGTTCTTTCACCTCTCTCTGTGTGTGTGTGTGTGTGTGTGTGTGTGTGAGAGAGAGAGAGAGAGAGAGAGAGGAATGCTTTTCACCCTATTTTTTATTTTATCAAATAATATTATTCTGTACTTTCAGAAAGTTAGGCAATTTAATTTTGTTTCTTGAGTTTCAACTATGTGTTTAGTATGTGGAATAATAGGTAATAAACACAAGTGTAGAATGTAGCCCTAGTTTTAGAGGGGTTCTTTGGGGGAAAGGAGAAGACTTAACTAAGTTAGCCAAAGAAAAAGGGGAGGACACCTGGGCTATAACAAATAACAGGAAACCACTAGACCTGTACACTTCTCAGTCACTACCCCTTTTACCCATGAACAACATGGGTTCCCCTAATGGCATTTTGGCTTCTTTACTGTAAGACTGAACCCTTGTAAGTTCTTGCAAAGAGCCCTTATGTCTTGGTCCCGTTCTCATAATTCTTCACCATTGACTCCTGTCTTTCTGAACTTTCAGCTTCCATGTTCCATATCTTCTCCCTGCTCCATAGTTCCTACTTCAAATTCTCAAGAAGAAATCTGATTGCTCAATTTCTGTTTTTGTACATCCAGTCTCCATTGCTGGCCTTCCTTTGGTCTAGCTGAATTTGGGTCAGATGCCTGTATCAGTTTCCTATTGCTACTGTAACAAATTGCCACCATCTTAGTTGCTTCAAACAACACTGATTTATTATCTTACAGTTCTGGATGTTAGATGTCTGAAATGGGTCTCTCTAGGCTAAAGTCAAGGTGTCAGCAGGGCTGTGTTCCTTCTGGAGGTTCTAAGGGAGAATCCATTTCCTTGCCTTTTCTATCTTCCAGAGGCTGCCCACACTCCTTGGCTTGTTGGCCCCCTACCATTTTCAAAGCCAGCAATGGCCATTTGAGTCCTTCTCATATTGCATCATTCTAACGCTCTGATTCTGTTTTCACATCTCTTTCTCTGACTTTGACGCTCCTGCCTCCCTCTTTCCCTTATAATGTCCCTTGGGATTACGTTGGGTTTACCTAGAAAATCCAGGATAATCTTCCCATATCAAATGCTTCTTTTAGTCAAACCAGCAACAACCCTTTTGCCAAATAAACTGACATATTCACAGCTTCTTGAATTAGGATGTGGATGTCTTTGAGGGGCCATTATTATGTTTACCACAGTGCCCATCTCTGATCCAATGTACTTGTCATCAGGGTAGACGTGTGTATAGGGTTGGTAGAGTGGTAGGAGTTGGGAGGATGCTTGGTTCCTTCAGCTGAGCTTGAACCTGTGCTCTAAGTGGGACAGTTTCATATAAACAGAGATGTGTCTATGCAGGCATCATAAAAAATACCTCTAGCATCATTCCTGAATTAAAATGAGTTTACATATCAAACTGCATGATAAAATTAAATGAGTTTTATTCTGTAAAGCAGTTAGAACAATACCTGAGCATAGTATTATATGAGTATTTGAAGGTGGTAAATAAAACCAAAAAATAATATCCACAAGGAAGTTGGTTTTAAGCAAACAGTTGATTTGCAAATGTGATGTATCCTCTTGACCCAGGCAAATGATGGATTTTGTGAATTACTCTCCTCAGGCTAAACTATGCACTTGCTTGCCAGAGTTTTATGAGAAGACGAGTTTGGAATCGGGAGTGAAGTGTGTAGACTGGAAAATGGCAGCATTAACTGGTCTGTCCCATGCTTATGTATTGAACACTTAGACTGCATCAGATGCTACAGAACATCAATGATGAGTAACAGACAGTTCTTGTGCTCAGAGGCTTTTGAAACCTAATAGAGTGAATGCTTCTGAGTATGCAAATGCTTGTCATGCAAAGTGAATTACATTTTGGCCAAAAGAAAATATAAACAAGGGCTTTATGTGATTATAAATACAACCACTAATGTAAAGGTATCTTAGATAGGTAGTATTTGAAATGAGCTTTGATTATAAAGGTGAAAATTAGACAGGGGCCCCCCAGGCAAGGGAATAATGTTACCTAAGATAGAGAGACCCAAGGATGTAAAAGTAAGACTTTGGCAGAAATAGAAGGTGTTTTATCTATGATCATACTGAGAAAGAGAGAATGGAAAAGTTGACTGTAGCTTTTAGGTCATATACCACTGTGAGGAGGTTGTGCTTAATTGGCTAGGAGGTAATGATTTTTGAAGAGGGAGATGTGTTATCAAGCCTGCCTTTTAGAAAAATCTCTTCAGGCTGTCATACATTAGATAAATAGAATGGAGGTGATATCTGACATAGGGAGGGAAAACAGTTAACAGCTCATTACCAGTGGTAAGTGAGAAATAGTGAAGGCTTTGACTAGGATAGTGGAAAAGGAATGGGAAGGAGTTGGGGGTGGTGGTGAGAGACACGTGTAATGTAATTCCACATGTCTTAGCAACTGACTGAGGAGGGAAGGGAGGGGTCCATAATGCCTGGCTTCTTACTTGGATGATGAGGTTAATGGGCTGCCAGAATAAAAACAGGCAATTGGACTGATGCTATATCCTGTCCTTTACCTGAATGGATTCTAAGGGTGATTGCTTCAAACAAGTATCTGAAAATGAGGTTGGAAGTTCTAGAGAGAGATAAGGAAAGAGAATGGGATCTAGGAATTTTAGACTAAAATAATCTTAGGATGGAAGGGTGGATTTTACAGCTGACTTAGTCCTATGAACTCATCTTATATGAGTTGCAGCCCTTTCTCCGCATCTGCCAAACAGATTTCTCTCTTGTATTTGAACTGTGAGCCAATGGAATCCTAAAGAAGGCATTTCTTTTCTTTTTTTTTTTTTTTATTGTGGGTAAAAATCAAAATTTTCACAATACATACCAACATTTGCAAAATGATATATAAATATATATGCATATATGTGCATTTGCTTACAAAAATGTTATTTATGTATATATGTAAATATATTTTAAGAGGTGCTTAGATACCCAAAATATTATTTGCACCATTCAGTTAGGAAGTTCTTTACTTTGAGCTCTCCAAAGTTCCTTCCCTTTGAACCTAGAGTTCTACATCTTGGGGCCCTACCCTAGAGAAATTCCAGTTCTTCTTTCTTATAAAAGCTCTTCTGGTATTTTTGGAAAGTTATAAAGTACCTGTTTAGCCTATTCTTACAGTAACATAGGGAGTATAAATGGTGCTCAGAGGCAATGTACTATGTTTATGTCTTCTGCTGTGCTCCTTTCCAGAGATTTTTCCAGACATACATAAATTCTTGGTAAAACAAACAAAAAAAAAAACTTGCATGCGATTCTAAGCTCAATAAATCTAACTTGAAAAATTTAATTTAAGATTCTCTGACAGGAACCATTATGATCTCCCTATGGATATATGCCCGGGGACGCATGTCCACCCCGTCACCTCTTGTCCTGCCTATGTGCTTCTATTCTTGTATGGGTTAAATATCTCTAGTTCTTACAGTGGGTCATATGACACGGTTTTCAGTGTCAGGCCAAACTGTCACATCCTTTGGCCTAACTAGCACGGAAAAGAACAAGACTAGCACCTCCCTTGGTCTAGATAGTATATTTTTTTACTCTAGTTAAGATCATTTGTGACACATCCCCTTGCTTGCTCACAGTCAGCACACTGCCACTGATGGCTGTTAATCTTCTAGGCTATTCCGTACTCGTGCAGCTGACTTTGTAACCAAGTCGAGACTCTTCTCTTCATTTATGTCAAATTTGAACTTGCTACATTTGAATTATACTCTAACCTACATGATCTAGTAGAGGCCCATTTGATCATATTTATAAGGTTGCCTTCTGTATCTTCATTGAAGACGTGGCTTGCAATGTAGAATGGTATTAACTTATTTAGGACAGGGTCCTTGGCCTAGTATTCTTCCAACTTGAGAGTAAGTTGCCAAAGGTCTGGGAAAGAGCTTTGAAGGAACTTTATCATCCTTCGTTGAAGTGGTACAGATGTTAAAAAAAAAAAAAAAAAAAAAAAAGTGCCTTTTAAAAATAAGATGACACTGCTCTTTTAACCTGAATTTATTTATATAAAATCACACTACTTTTGGCGTTGGGCTTTGGAATGAGCAGCTCATTTTCATTGGATCATTATTTGTGGAGATTCTCTGAGGCATAGGATGAAGGGGGAACTCTTCTAGAAAGGAATTCCACTTGCTTTGGCAAGTGCCTAAGGTTATGACTACTCTGGGATGGCTGTAAATTCAATTCAATTTATAGCTTGAGGTTTTGTGGGATCATCCAGATAATATGAATCGGTGCTGTCGTAAGGATGTGTAAAGGGTAGGGAGGGTCAAGTTCTGTTGTTTGCCTGAGAATCTAGTCCTTGGCTTTACAGAGTCCTAGTTCTCTCCTGTTTGGAATTTGACAGATCCATCTCACCCCATCCCTCGACCTCTGGTCTTCCCTCAATTTAGGCTCTGGCTAACTCAGGGATTATCAGGAGTGTAAATACCCTCAGGAAAATGTCTTCAGTGGACACTTAACTTTTTGAACTCCTGGTTTCACTTAGATTTTGGCTTAAGAACTCCTATCTTGTGAACTATTTGATAAATATGAATAAAAAATTATCACAGTATTTTTACTTGTCCAGTAGGAGGTTTGGTTCAAATAGCCTCGCTTGCCATATGACTAGAAATAGAACTTCCCGCGATTTCTTCTATAGGGATTTTCTCAAAGAGGTTTTCTATTTAACATTTCAAAGTCCTTGGCCGTAATCTTCATGCTCTGATCCTACTTTCTTGTTACTGGCAGCTTTATTTCTAATCTCCCTTCCAACCTTTTCCTCTCATTTGGGCAATTTATATCATCCTCCAACACCTTGAAAACAGTTACTCTTATGAATGGAATAGGCATTTTTACCAAAAAAATCTTAAAAAAAACTCTGGGTGATTTTTTAAAAATACATTAAATTTTTTCTTAAAAGATACTTAGATTACATAAAAGTTACACAGAAAGAGATTCCCATATGCCCCACTCCCCACACCTCCCACACCTTCCTACATAAACAACCACCTTCATTAGTGTGGCACATTCATTGCAATTGATAAACACATCCTGGGGCATTGCCACTGAGCATGGACCATAGTTCACGTTGTAGTTTGTACTCTCTCCCACACAATTCTGCAGGTTATGGAAAGATATATAATGGCCTCTATCTGTCATTTGCAATGTCATTCAGGACAATTCCCAAGTCCCAAAAAAGCCTCTGTATTACAACTCTCTTTCCCTTCCCCTGCCCCCAGAGCCTCCAGTGGCCACTGCCTCCACATCAGTGTTGTAACTTCTTCCATTGCTATAATCACAATATGTCTATAGTAGAATACCAGTAAGTCTACTCTAGTCCATAGTTCATTCCTCAATCCTGAGGATTCTGGGATGGTGATGTCCACTCCACCTCTAATTGAGAGGGGGCTTCAATCCCATCCAGCCGATGGATGGGACTCTCTTGCTTGCAGTTGTAGGCTCTCTCATTTCCTTGGTATGGTGGTTGTCCATCCTCACCTTCTTGTTAGTTGTCCTGGGTGAATCCAAAGAACCGGAGAGTAGGTGTTGCAACTCCACTGAGACTCAGGGCCCAGCTGGCACATGGACAGCCCAAAGATTAAAATATTCTTTTTTTTTTTTTTTTTTGTACCGAGGCTGGGGGATTGAACCCTGGACCTCATATGTTGGAAGCTGGCTCTCAACCACTGAGCCACATCAGCACCCCCCTCTGGGTGATTTTATTTATGTGATTTAGTAATGGATATATGTCTTAGAAAAAGGAATCAGGACTTGTTAAATTGAGTGAGGTAAAAAGGCATAAAGTGAGAAACTCATGGGCAGAGAGGGAGCATTACTGAAATGATTGACGATGCTATTTAGGTTGTTAGGGAATTAAATCAAATTCAGAAAGGGTTATGGGAAACAAGCAGATTAAATCAAGTAAAACAGGAAGGAATGATGGAGGATTTGGAAGGACAGGAGCTCTTGCTAATCTTGGGGAATTTTAGCCTGCATTCAGATTTATAAAGAAATCAATTAAAGAACATTTGACAATGAACCACATAAATCAGATCTATCTTTTCTTAGAACTAATTATCAGATATTTTCCATAGCAAAAGTTGTTTTGACCTCAAATGTTGTTTTCACTCAATCTCTGGCTTCTAAGTCACAGTCTACTAATTTTTCTACTGTGTCACACTTCTTCAGAAGATAAATGCTGCTGCTGCTGCTAAGTTTAAAGATTGTGAAGAACTTGGGACTTAGAAAAAATTACAAACCAACACTAATTTTATTTAATAATAGATATACCTTAATATCTAATGTCATGATAAGAACCTAAGGGGTGGACACAATGTGTGAAGAGTTCCAAGAAAAACATAGCAAGTAGAGTGTATAATGATAAATTGCAGTCTGTATCCCAATGATTTCTTTAGCTTTGTTAGATACAGTTGCTGCAGTTGTTTTTGTTGCTTGTGGTGGTGGTATATGCTATTTTCTTTTTCATGTGTTCCACAGATTACAGCCAGGAAATATTTGTGGCATAAGGCTATTACCCTAAAATAGCAATTCTTTCTTTCCTTTTGGGTAACAGAAAAAACTACTTTGAAAATTCAGGTGTGATTAGCAAAGTAAAAAGGAGTGAGAACTAAATAAATATTTATGCTCACTGGCTGGAATTCTTTTGCTTTTTGGTTTTTCAGATTCGTTATGCATTTAATTTACCACACAAGCTTAATTGAATCTATTCTCATAAAGCATATATGACACTTCTGCTACAACCTTTTTATTCAGTACTTAGAATTGAATCCTAAAAGACAGGTTACTTTAAACACACATACACACAAACACCACTTTGTTCATTTTCTGCTTATATTGTACTTTTTGCTAATAAAATTCATTAGCTGAAGTATTCACCTCTGTGGAGACTGAGAAAAAAGATAACAGGCTTTTAAATAGAAGTAACACTGGCGTGGACTTTGTGTTCAGTATACAAGATAAATATTATTCACATGGCATTTATCAAATAAAATTTGTGTGTGTGTATAGACATTTCATTTAAAAGCACACATTGCCTGAAAAGCACATATCTTAAAAATAAAAATAAGCTGAGCATTCCACAAACCTTCCAGTTGTCTAGTATAATGAAATTGTGTGTCACTATTAAAGGAATGGGAGTGATATTGGCATATCATTTTAATTACTTTGGATTAAACATTGAAAGATGAGAGCCAAGAGAGTTTATTAAGTTGAAATGAGGGCAAGTGAGAAAAAAAGTGATATTATTTCAATACTACATCTGGAGATCTGTTGCTTTTTCCATTTTTCCAATGTTTCTTAAAATTAACATTGAATATCATAATTTTGATATATAGTAAAAATAATTTAAAGCATGAATTGTGCTTCATAAATACAATCTGAGTGAAAGTCAAACTAGAGTTTCATCCATTTTGTCCATATTTATTTGATCTTAATGTACTAGATTGTACGCAGTTGAAAGACATTATGCCCCATTAACTCTTGTATGTGCAAGGCTTTTACATAAGTCTGGCTTGTAATAGGTACTTAATAAATATATGTGAGTGAATGAAAGAATGACGTTAAGGTACTTAAAGCATTTGTATTAGTCAAGATTCTCCAGAGAAACAGAACCTATAGGATACATTTACATACACACACACACATATATATACACACATATATACATATATACATACACACACAACCCTGGGGATTGGCAGTCCCGAATTCCGCAGGGCAGACTACAAGGTGGAAAATTTGATGAAGGTGGAGTTCAGTTCTCCAGGAGCAACTGGCTGGCTGAACTAGAGGCAGAACTAGAGGCAAGAATTCTTCCTTCTGGCTCAGGAAATCCTCAGTTTTGGCTTTTAGACCTCAAACTGATTGGATCTGGAGACTCCCCTCATTACTGAAGGCAAGCTCCTACGTTGGCTGTAGATACAATCAACCGAAAATAGAAGCAAATATATCTATTAAATACTGCAGCAGTTTGACATTGTTTATGGATTCCAAAAAGAGATAGTGGATTAAGTTTGTAAACTGGTCTTTTCCTCTGGGCATATTAGAGTGTATTTGATTCAGAGGTTTCACTTTTACTTGATTAAATAATGATTAAGGCTTTGATTGGGCCATGTCAGTAGGACATTGTATCCCCGCCCCCTTGGTGGGTGGGGGCTCACAGAGAAACAACATGGCAGAGAACAGAGTTTGGAGTTTTTGAGCTGGAGCCCTGGGAAGTAAACATGCAGGAGAAGAATAAGAGGAGCTTCTTTGTGAGGCATAGGCCCTGGGAAGAGAGACAAGTCATTCGCCTGATAGTATACAGCTGGCCTTGTGGAGGAGCAGAGTAGCTGAGCCCAGAGTGAAATGAGCCCCGGGAAGAGAGGAACCCAGGAAGCCATCTTGCTCCATCATTTGGCAACAGACTTTGGTGAGGGAAGTAACTTATGCTGTATGGCCTGATAACTGTACACTTCTACCCCAAATAAATACTCTTTATAAAAGCCAACAGATTTCTGGTATTATGCATCAGTACCCCTTTGGCTGACTAATACAATTACCCTCACAGTAACAATCAGGCCAGTGTTTGCTTGACCAAACAACTGGACACCATAACCTAGCCAAGCTGACACATGAAATTAACTATCACAACATTCTAGGTGAATAATTGGGGACTGCTCATTTTGGAAGCACCTTCCAACTATATCAACAGGCTGCCTTGCAGTCTGAAATGCTGCATGCTCACTGGCCTTCTGCTTCTTTGTTTAGGGGGATTATTATCTTCATGATTAAAATCTATAAAGTCCTGTAGCCACCTACTTTGAAGCAGGCTTTGTGGGGTGGGGCCTGTGTGAGGCAACTTAACTGCAATTCAGAGGGTTCTTTGTTGGGATATTTGATTTGGGGCTCATATTAGAAACCACCATTTGTTTACTGTGTCAAAAACATTTGAAAACTGATTGCACATCATTTTATAAATCAGCAGTAATTCAGATTTCATCCACATTGAAGAATTAGTGCCTCTTATAGGTAGTCCCAGGAGTTGCCAGATAGCCTATATTGTGTCAGATAATCTGAAACATTTTCTTTACATTTGGTGAGAATAACCCCTCCATTTCAGTTATTTTAGAGGATTTATTTTGTGGAATGTCTAAGCGTCTTACAAATACTGTCTTCTTTAATCCTTCTAACAACTGCACGAGGAAGGTTCATTTGCAGATAAGATACCCACAATTTAAAACTTGTAAGAGATAGAAATTCATAAGGGATGGTGGGTGATTTTAAATAAAAAGGAGTCTCTTAGGGATTTGTCTTCTTCTTCCTCAGTTTGGCCTTGGGATTTTGCAAAAGAAAACTTTTCTGTTATATTTCGTCATAATGACCTATACCTAAATAACTTCAGGAATGTTTTCTAGGTTCAAAGCCAAGAGAAGCAAAAGCTGTAGTTAATTTTCTTGTTTCTCACATGTAAGTATTTTATCCTTTGCTTAATGGGAACTTATATCCCAATACTGCTAAATGTACTATTATAATATAAATATATCCTAATTTTACAATAATAAATCTCATTTAGGATTCTTGATGTTTTAAAAGGAGAATTGTAACATTTGACGTGAAGAAGAGTTTGAGACTATAAACATCTACTACATATATTTGCACATATATAGTTTTTTAATCAGTCAAGTAAAAGTACCAATGTCACATAAATCCATGCAGTTATATAGTCTATGATTGAAAAAACAAGCAAACAAAAAACCCTGGAAAGGATATTTATATTAATGCAGATTTTTCATTTTTTAATTTTTTAAATATTTCCTACCATATTTGATCCTCAAAATAACCCTATGAAGTAGAGGCAACATTTGCTTTATTATTCTTTCATTGTCACAAGGTCTGGGCTATGTGTTGGAAACACAGGATGAAAAAGGCATGTGTCCTGTTGTCTAGGATCTCGTAGGAGAAGATGCAGAGGGATAAATGGGAAATCCCAATGTGGCTTGCAGCGTGTTCTAAAACAGGATGATACAGATATAGACTCAGACTCCAGTGGGGTGGTGTTTAGGCTGAATCTTAAATGGCAGGCATAGAAAGGGAAAGGAGTTCCCAGTTAAGGATCAATAAACGGAGGTAAGGAAGAAGATGGCTACATAGAGCGCACCAATACTTAAGTATGGCCGGAACTGAAGATATGAGTGGGGAATGATAGGAAACTGGGAACAGAGGTCAATCCAGGTCAAGAAAGACCTTGCTCATATAGCCAACCAAAATAACTTGGACTTGATTTCACAGTGTATGAGGATGCAGAGAACAATATTAAGGAAAGGCAGATGACATGGTAAGAAATGTCATGGATGAAAATATTTTATCATAAATGTGTTTTCTGGTTCAGGACCCTATAGCAACTAACCATTCTGCCTCCAATTTTATTACATTATTACCTTCACTTAAGTGGTTGTTCAGCTGTGAAGAAGGAAGTCTGAGAATTTCTCTAAGGACACCTCAAGGTCCACAAGTTAGAATAGAAGTAGTTTTGGATGATAAGAATTATGCTGATAGATTTGGTATTCTTTAAACATATTTAAAATTACTTGGTAATTAATTGAATTATTTTGTCAAATTTTCTAACACCAAACTGTAAAAGTTCTGATAGACCCAAGCCATCTTTCTTACCTTGGTCAGACTTTTCTG
This sequence comes from Tolypeutes matacus, assembly GCA_026826555.1. Classification (NCBI taxonomy): domain Eukaryota; kingdom Metazoa; phylum Chordata; class Mammalia; order Cingulata; family Chlamyphoridae; genus Tolypeutes; species Tolypeutes matacus. The sequence goes on from JAKSZT010054121.1 coordinate 2,051,939, forward strand.
TTTTACATGACACATGTGCTAAGAAGTTGGGAAGCAATAGGTCTAGACAACACAACTTTTAAGTGAGTCATACTCAGACTAATTATCTTAAGTGTCATCTGAAAAGAGAATAAATTATTTTCCTAACCCAATTGCCACTTAAGTTCATTTTTAGTTATTAAGGATGTGATGGAATAATGAAATTGAAAGCATGGTTATTAAACTTTCATAAGCCACAATGTTTGATGGCACGACAGTGGCCAGCATCGTGTAGGAGAACATTGGAATTTTATGTCCTTATCTTTATTCATATTTAAAAATAAATTCCTGTCATGATGTCATCCTCTTTCTTTGTATCCTTCAACTGAACCACACGTTTTTATTCTACTATCTTTTTAGTGAGAAAAAGATATACAAGAGTATATGCCCTCCATTTTTCTCAAGTATATGTCACAGGGAAGTCAGATCGTGTTTCTTTTAGGTGATGGTTCTATGTGTCATTTATATCAACAAAACATAAGCATAAGTGCCGTAATAGGAAAACACACTCATTCAGTAGAACAAATCACCAAAAAAAAAAAAAAAAAAAAGAACATGTTGTGGTTTGAAACTGTATGTACCCTGGAAAATCATGTTCTTAGACCTATCTATTCCTGTGGGTGTAAATAGGGCTTTGTGATTAGTTTACTTCAGTCAAGGTGTGGCCCAGGGTGGGTCTTAATCCTCTACTGGAGACCTTTATAAGGGAATGAAATAAATTCAGACACAGAGAGGGAAAGCCATGCAAGCCAGAAGCTGAAAGGAATGAAACCCAGGAGAGAAGGGAAAGACCAGCAGATGCCACCATGTGCCCTGCCATGTGATAGAGGAGTCCTGCATTGCTGGCAGCTGGTTGTTGGGGATGAAGCATCACCTTGATTTGAACATTTTTATCAGCCTCAAAACTGTAAGCTTGTAAGCTAATAAATTCCCACTGTTAAAAGTCACTCCGTTTTATGGTATCTGCTTTCGGCAGCCTAGCAAACTAAAACAGACCATTTAGCAAACTCTTTAAACTCAAGTGGTATGGACTCATATTTCCTGATTTCAGCTGCCCTACATTTTAAATTTAAAGCTGTCCTTTTTAAAATTCAAGACAATTCCCACTCCAAACTAGGTTTTGAGTTAAATGGACCTGTGAGCATTTACTACCTAGAATTATTATTTTTTCATTTCACAATGAAAAAGTGAAACTATACTGACTGTGATAGAACCAGTTTATACACCATAATGACTGCTATTGATAATGTTTATAATAATACCCATATTTCTATTGCAAAAGGTACATTTAATTATTCAATTTTCTGCAAGTGTGTAGGTGTTCAATTATAAGACAAGTGACTGAACTTTACTGCACATAGAAATACATATAGCATTATCAATTAAGCATATCTTACTATAGATTGCATATCCCAATCCATTTATACAGTTATCCCTTCTCAATTATTTTCATTCACTGATAATGAAGTTGAATGATCTGATGGAGCTGATTTTCCCATGGTAAACTCTTCTTAATTTTAAATGAACCATACCAATTTTAAAAAGCTAAGGCTCTCATAGCTAAGATGTAAAGCTAAAATTGATATGTAAAGATTTGAAAGAAATAGAAATGAGTAATTAAGCTGAAAATAAACTGTAGTAATGTTGCTAGTACTGATTATACTTTTGTTATATCATATAAAAGTCATCCTTAGAATCAATAGCAAATATGCCAAAGAAAATTAATTCCTAAGGAATCAAAACTAGACCTTTAAGAATAAGCAAGGAATTTGAATACCTCAGTAAATTATATACTGTTAAGATTTTTCTCATTTATTAATAAACAATTGCTCTTTTTCTCTACCTAGAAGCACCACATGGTGAATTCTGTCTGCCTCATAAAACTGAAGCATTGGACTCTTTGTATTTCATTCTTCAGTAATTGAGGGATGATTTGGTTTTATGACAACTTATTATTATTTGCCAGACAATATTATTCAAATGCATTTTCCATGTGATGAGTATTATTTTACAAACATTTCATAATATATAAATGTACCTGCTTTCTGCCATGCATCTTGCACCTCTACTCTGTCTTAATGATTTTGCCCCTGTCAGACAAAACAATAATCATGTGAGAGAGAGAGCAGTTTAAAGTTTCTTGGCTTATAATGGTCAAGTGAATAAAATATCATAAGTATAAGTGAACTGACGAAACTAATTACAACAGGTAATTACAGGCAAATAATGAATACTTATGCTATGAAAATACCTTTATACCTGCTAATTAAAAATGATTTCTGCAGCTCCTCACAATATATTTTGGGAAAACTGAGTAAGACGAGAAACAAAATGACTAGATAACCTCCCCCCCCCCCCAAAAAAAAAAGAAACCCCACTTGATTAAATTCATCATTGTGGATACCTATTTTTAAAATATTTTACATGTAAGTGTAAAAATGGGTATCACTCAAAAATGACACTGTCCTGATTTTCTGGAATTGAAGGTGGCTTGAAAATAATGAACTATTGAAAACATCAGAAAAATACACTTATTAAATAGCTATTGTTGTTGAAAGATTTTATTTTTATTGTAACGATATTTCCTATATGAGCCTTCCACTTGGATGACTCACTGGTAAACATCTTTCATGTAGCATGGCCAAAACTGAACTCCAATGTCTCCTCCTTTAGGTAGTTCTCCATCAGCTTCCCTCCTTCTGGAAATGGCAGTTCCACTCCCAGGTGCTCAGGGCTCAATTTGTCTCTTTCCCTCTCAGCTCACACTTAATCCACAGGAAATCCTGTTGACTCTATCTTCAAATACATCCCGAATGTGACTACCTGTCACCATCTCCACAGCCACTACCCTGGTTTGCAAGCAACCCATCACCTCTCCCCTGGATGACTGCTGGTGCCTCCTAAGGTTTGGGCTCCCTTCTTCTGTCTTTGCTTATTACAACTTATTTTCACCTGAGCAGCCAATGTGAACCTTCACAAAGGAAGGCCAGATCTGGACAAAGCTCTGCTCAAAAGTCTGTAATGGCTCCCATTTTAATCAGAATAAAAACTGAATTCCTTACAGTGGCCCACAAAGCCATTCATTACCTACCTCCTATTACCTACCTTACTTGTATATTGTTCTCACCCATGCTCACTCTGCTCCGGCCATGTTGGCCGCCATATTCTTCCTCTAACACACCAGACTCACTTCTGCCTCAGGACCCTTGGCACTGGATAATCACTTTTCATGGCACACTCTTCTCCACTGATATCAACACAGGTTAAGTCCCTCACCTTTGTCAGTAGTTGCTCAGTGACATTTACCTTCTCATAGAGGTCTACCCACTCCACAATGTGCTCCATTCCATCCCCATTCTCACAATCCTGCTCCTCTGATTATCTCCTATTTTTATTTCCTGATATTATATATCACTGACTAACAGTCAATATAATTTACTTATTTATTGCAGTTATCTCTTCCCCCTCTAGGAGCTAATCAACAAAGGTACGGATCTTTGTCCTGTTAACTATGAAAACCCAAGCTGTTCTGGCACATTGAAAACACTTGATAAGTATTTTTTGAATGAATGAATAAATGGATTCATGAATCTTAATCTTTGTAAGCCATCCAGTTTTTATTGGTATAAAAATAGATTTGTCTTCCATAAAACTTAGGTTGTGAACGTTTTCTGTTTATTTGTATTCTGTAATCCTGAACACTAGCAAAATTTGAATAAGTCAAGCAAGTTGGAAAACTTTGGCATCATTTTTAACGAAAAAGCAATCATTTATTGATCACAAATGTTTGAAATTTAGAACATCTTCCACCATTAACCTTGGCAGCAAGCTTAAGAAATACATACTACTATTCACACCTCACATCTGAGAAAATGGAGCCTGGGTGAGGTTAGGAAATAGGCCCAAGGTTAGTATATCACACAGCTGGGATCCTGACCTATGGTGGCTGGCATCCTATCAGTGCAGTTGTGTGTGTGTGTGTGTGTGTGTGGTTGTTAAATTGTTTCCCTATTTTTATTTAAGTCACAGGGTTGTGATTATGTATAAAGTTTGTCCATCTGGCAATGAAAATACTGACATGTTAAAAAAATGAAGTGAACACTCAGAATCCTTTTGATTCAATGCTCTTGTGTTTATTAAAAAAAAAGATGAAAAAAAAAAAAATACGACGCAGGCCTTTGGAGTGGTCAGATTGGCTCCCTTCATTTTACCTTTGGTCTGGCTGCCTGGATCCTGGAGCTGAAGTGGCTGAGCCGCTGGCACTGCTGCTTCTGCTGCAGCCACTGGAAACTGCACAATACTCAACTGGTGGATCTGTTGCTGCTGCTGTGGAAAGGCCCGGAAGAACTGGAATCTAGACTGAGGAAGACTTTGCTGGGGTCTTATGGGCAGAGCCAACATGAGACAATGCGCTGCCTGACACTGCACTAATGTCCTTACTCCAGTAAGTTTAATGACGACAGCTGGCTGGGCAGGTAAGGTCTGTCCTAGACTGACTGATCCTTGTTGAGGACCCTGTAACCATGGCTGTCAAGGACCAGAAGTTTTGGGTAGCCAAAACTTGAGTCAACTGAGATTGCTGCTGCAGCGGCTGCAGCAGAGTATTCAAAATGCTTGGACCTTTTGGAAGCTGGAGGAGAGTTAAGGGCTTGAGATTTGAAGCATTTTTTTTTTAAAAAGGGAAATGCCTGCTTGAGAAGCTGGCTGTGCTGCCACCAACACTGCATTTGGTAGGGGACCTCTCGATGGTAGAAGGCCACCCAGATTTATCCCTGCAGGAATTGTGGAGGCAGGGGTACAGCTCAGCATGGAGTTTAACCCACTTGGAAAGCCTGCGCTCCACCAACTGAGCCCACCACACTGATCAAGTTCAGTCCAGCAGAGTTGGCCATGACCTGGGGGGCCGTGGCTCTCGGTGATGGGCTGGCAGGTGGCGGTGCAGCTGGGGCAGGGATGCTGACCGGACTGAGAATCGTGGAGGACTTCCAGGAAGGATGCGGTGGCTCAGAAGCAGGAGGAGGAGCTGGAGATTTAAAATGGCTGGTTGCTGGTTGTGGAGTAAAACTGTTACCTGAGGAATGTGTTCCTGAGCTGGAGGGAAGTTTGGTGGGTGGTCGACGACGTTTCACTCCCTTCCCTGATACTGAAGGCTGAACCGACAAGGTTTCCTTCCCTAGACAAAGGTGACTCAAACTGGCTGAGCCGCTGGAGCTGTGTGACGTCTTGCCTGGACATCTGGCTTCCTTCTGGATCAATTCCTGGGACTGCCTGAGTCCATGCTCAGCATCGGCCTTTGATCCCACCATAAACCAATCTGAATGGTCATATGTGGAGGAGAGGCAAGGATTCATCTGGCTCCTGCTGTCTTCATCCTCTAGATGTGGCTGTATGTTACCAGAGATAAATGGATCGTCAAGTGACTGCATGATAGTCAGCTTTGTTTTCTGATACTGATTCACATTCAAATCCATAATCATCTTTTATATCGTGCATGGGCTGACCAGACTGTCAGTTGTGAGTCCATCAGACTGGATAGACTTTCCCACCTTAGCACATTTCTCCACATCCACTTCCGAAGGTATGGCCAAATTACAGGGACTCCATTTCCACATATCTACACAATTTCCTGCTTTAGCAATGTTGAGGTCGTAATGCTGACCTGCCTTTCTTTCTTCACTTTTTTTGCAAGAAGTCAGTAATCTTAGCTGAAGAGGAGGTCGACAATGAGACAGCTCCTGCTGCCGATTCAGAAAGGACCAAGAATACCTCTTGAAACACAATTTCACTGAGGGAATGTTCATCTTTTGCCTGTTACACAGCAGTCTGTTTATATATAAACAATATAGGTTCCCATTATAGAAGGGTCAAGACGCAGGGTTCAGATGTAGCTAAGATCAGTTGGCTCTCAAGCGAAAATTTGTCTTCCTGGGTCCATTCATAGTTATCACTTGCTACTGAATTCACATCAATGATTAAAGTCGCATTTAATCAGACTTAAGAGAACATGCCTACTTTGGTAACCTGGAGATTCCCTATCACTGCACTGCCTGTAGTCACATATTTCTGCTATGACACATCAAGAATGAAGCATATTAACGTGACATTTTTCTAGGAGATCAACCAAAACAGGAGGCAATTCTTCGGCATTCAAGTATTCAAGCAAATCCCCTTTTTCTTAAGGCAATCGAATGGTTTCAGCATCTGATCTATTTCCCCCCCACCCCCACCCCCAGCATCAGAGAATATCCCTCATTTCCTAGGTGTAGGTGATCACTAAACATGACAATGCCTCTTGGGTAACAAGCTTCTCTGACAAGTTCACAATGCTTCTTAAATTCTGGGTAACCTCAGGCTCTTTTTCACATTCCTCAACAGAATAAGTTATAAAGTTTTTGAGTTACAGATTTTTTCCCCCATTAGATAAGTATTTCCTTTCAGGAGGTCTCTGTTGGGCACTTTAAATGGCATAGCTCGATCCAAGCCGATCTAAAGCTTGTTCCACTGCCGGATAAAATAGGAGTCCTAAAGAGAAAATATACGTCCATTGGTGAAGTGGGTGAGTATCATGTCGTTAATATCAGTCGTATAGTAGTGCAAAAGGCGCATCTCCACAGTGGAGGACTGAATTCAATATGGACACCAAGAAACCCACCCCCAAGGAGAGAGAACACAAAAATCTTGAGTTTTTGAAAACACTTGTACCTGCCTGGCCTTGGCTGCGCTGGGCCTCCCGACGGTGCAGCCCGCTGGACCTCACATGCGTCCTGGCGTGGTAGATCTCCGCAACTGACGCACGCAGCATGACCGTCAGGCGCAGCAGCTCCTTCCGTGCCCTGAGCAGTGGTCCGATGCCTACACTTCCTGTCCCGGGCCCACACTTCCGGTTCATGAGCCATCATTTACTTCTGGCAGCCTGCGCAGGGCAGTCGGGCCCAGTCCATGCAATCTTATGATATCAACACGAAAACAATTCCTAGGGACTTATGCAGCTTCCTCCGCCGCTGTCCCCTCTCCTTTTGCCTTTGTAAAACAACAGAGAATTAGAAAACTACGGATGTGAGTATGTTATATCTGCTCTCCTCCCCTCCTATAAAAATGCATGCTTATTCAGCTAACAAGTTACTTTTGAGAATGGATTATAAGGGAAGTACTGTGCTGGGATTGAGACAATAGGACCAGTGACAAGTGACTGCCATGGATGACTTCAGAGTTTCCTTGGGGAGGGAAACAAGTAAGCAGATAAATATAAAACGTTCCAATTCTTACTGTAAAATGTTAGAGTGATAAAAGAACACAGAGGAAATACCAAACATTGGGGAGTGAGAAAAACTATTCCTGAAGGAGGCAACAGTTGAACCGTCTTAAAGGATGAATACAGATTTGTCAGACAGATAAAAAAGAGTCAAGTCATGGCAATTCGGGAATTAGGTGAGAAGTCTGGATTGGAGCTATAGATGAGAATGTAGTCAACATATTCCACAGAGTTCCCACCAAGAATCAGGCATACTTTTAAGGCATTTAACATACAACTGACCTAATGCTCCAGGAAACTTAAAAGACAGGCATTTTTACCCTCACTTTTCAAATAAGGAAACTAAGGCTCAGCTAAGTTGAGTAATGGACCTAAGTTCACAGAATGGTAAGCAGTTGAGGCTGGGTTCAAATCTACAGCTCTCTGACTCTTTCCACTTTTCTACAAAAACTACACCTAAAATCAGAGCAGCATTTGGAAACGTTGATGGGGATTTTGGTGGCAGCTCCCTGGCTGGATATCCTTTGGAAATCACATTCAAATTTTGTGTTTATTTTTCATAAATATATAATGCTTTAAATAATTATATTATAGAATCAAAACTGGTAATTCAGGAAGGTGCATCATTAGAACCAGTTAATATAGTTCTAATGTTTACATGGAAAAATAAACAGCAATTAATTAATAGTGTTGTTAAAATATTTAAAAATAGCTTTTTAAAATAATGAGTAATAACTGGAGACTTGCTTTACCAGATAATTCTCAGAGAACTGAGAAATAATTTCCAAAACATGTGGTAGTTTATTATATAATAGGGGAGGTGTCACATGTCAGTGGAGAAAAGATAAAACTTTCTGTCATTCATGCTGGTAAATAAAAGGATACTTTGTCTATCTTTGATCCACTGCCATAAAAATAAATGGAGCAAAGATGAAACTAATGTAAAACCATTAAAAAAAAATATGGGAAATTTTTTTGAAAATATATAAGCGGAATGGAGGAGACCTTTCTAAAGGACATTAAATGAATAAGTAATAAAAATGAAAGATTAATTGAATGATTACATAAAATTAAAAGAAAAACAACCAGCATGGCAAACAAAAGAAAATTAAATGATAACCAACTGGGAGAAAATATTTGCAATATTCCTCAAAAAGTTCTCATATCATTAATATAAAAAGAGATCCTACAGTTCTGCCATTTGCTTTGTTAATTTAGTGTGCATTACCTTAATATCTATTAAATTTCTTATTTACTTTTTCTCTTTCACACTATGATCTACTTTTTTTGGTCCCACAAGTTACTTTTATTTTGCTGCCTTTATAAATTGTTTTGTCTTACTTCAATTTTGTATTATTTATTTGTCAACTTTAAATAATATTTTCATGTACACCTACGTATCAACCAATCAGGTTACTCAACATTCCTTTCTCCTATTTTCATTTTTTAGTTGTGTTATTTCTAATTTATCAGGGCAAATGCTATTTACATATTATTCTTATACCCTTAATACCTCCATACCTCTATTTTGAATTAAATATGCTCATCACCAAAATTTCCCCAAACAGTTCTTCATTTTTTGGTTGGATAATTCTTATCCTGCACTTCCAGGAAGGTTTCATAGTATACTATTTCATTTTCTTTTTTTTTAATGTCTAAAGGTTTTCCGGTTATAAAATCCTTGGTTTATACCCATTCCTTTCCTTTTTCCTTTTCCTTTTTCCTTTTCCTTTTTGCATTCCATTCCTGAAAACGTTGCTCTTATTTTGTGCTTTGTGTTTTCTTTGCTATATGGCTTGGCCTTTTTCTCTGGAGGCCCAGAGAATATTTTCTTTATTTTTAAAGTGTAATAGTTTTACTAAGGCATTTTTTGGAATTGCCCGTTCTTTCTCAGTTTCCCCAGGTACATCATGGTCCTTTAAAAAAAAAAAATTATATATATATATATATATATATATATATATATATATAATATTTAAAGAACTTAGATTACATAAATGTTACATAAAAATATAGGGGATTCCCATATGCCCTGCTCCCTACACCTCCCACAAAATGCCCTATGTTCCATCTATTCTGTGCCTCCCTCCCCCTCCCCTTGGGACCACAGCAATGAACAGGCTTCACTCCTTAAAGAACAAGATTCATAGTTACTTGCAACAACATTGGGGGCTTGACATACTGGCCTGTCCTCCCCTATTAGGCACTGCCTATGCTTTCAAGAGACTCTCGCTCCTCTATTTGAGAACATAGCAGGACTCCCCAAGATGGGTGTCCATCACCTTCCCGCTTATTATGTGGGTCTCCACCCAGTGATGCAACCCATTGTGACAAGATGAACACTCACACATTCCCTAGAAGCCTGCCCCAGGTGCGCCCTGTTCTGCACATGCCCCCCGCATCCAACACCCTAAACCAGTAACCCTCCCCTGCCATGTTGCCAAAAGAACATTCCCAGCGTTGTAGTTTTAACCACATACCTGCCAATCCCCAGTGTTCACCTGCTCCCTCCCCCACCCTCACCACCCTACCACCATGACAAACCAGCACCGCACAACCCAAAAGTATCACTGCACCACTGTCATGTCCCTCTGCTGCACAACTACACACTTCCACCTTATTGTAGATTTTTGCCCATATGGGCATTGGCTCACAACCTTCTTCTCCCTTTCTAGCTCCTGTAAACCAGATTTATAATTTTATTTTAGCAAAGTTTTCTTGAATTACATAGTCTTTTAATATTTGTTCTCTTCCTTCAATTTGCTGTTTTAACTTCAGGGACTCCAGTTGTAAGTATTTTGGATAATCTCATCCCGTCTTTTCTTTTGTGTTCTTTCTGATTTTTTTTAAGGAGGTACATGGGAAGCAGGCGCTCAACCCCTTGAGCCACATCTGTCCCCCTAATCATTTTTATATTACTTTCTTTTTCTTGTCTCTTTTCCATCCTATGTTTTATGACACTTCCATTAATTGTGGTTGTATCTGTTTTTCCTTGGGAACTGTATTAGTTATCTATTGCTGCTGTAACAAATTACCACTAACCAAATGGCTTCAGACAACATTCCTTTATTATCTCAGAGCTCTGTATGTTAGAAATCTAGACAGCCTCCACTTAGATTCTTTTTTTTTTTTTTTTTTCGTGGGAAATACCAGTTTATTCTTCGTTTTTAAAATATATTTTTATTACAGAAGTTGTGAACTTACAAAACAAGCATGCACATGTGTAGAATTCCTATACAACAACTCTTCACCAACACACCACACCATGGTGGAACATTGTTGCAGATTATGAGATAATGTATCAGACTATTACCACTAACTATGGTCCATAGCATACATTTGTTTGCTTCGACTCCTAATGCTGAAATCAAGGTATTGGCTGGAGGCTCTTACCTGGAGGATCATGGGAAGAATCCACTTCCAAGTGGATTCGTTCAGGTTGTTGGCTAAATTCTGTTTCTTGCGGTTATAGGATTGGGGTTCTCATTTCCTTGCTGGTTGTCAGCCAGGGGCTGCTCTCAGCAACTAAAGGTTGCTTGCATTTTTGGCAAGTGACCTTCATTTTCAAGCCAGTAATGGCTTGTTGAATCTTTTTCTCATTTCAAATCTATGAATTCCTCTCTTTCCACCAGTTACAGAAAACTATCTGTTTTAATAGACAAATGTGATTATATTGTGCCCACTTGGATAATCTGCCCAACTTTAAGGTCAACTGTGCCATATAACATAGTATAGTCGTGGGAGTGAGAGTCAATCACATTCACAAGTTCTGTCAATTAGAGTGGGATATCTTTGGGGGAGCTGTTTTAGAAACTGTGCTTACCACAGGCTCCTTCTACTTTACTTCTCATTTATTCCCTCTCATGCCTGAGTTTGGCTAGATCCTGTTTCACATCTTGTTGTTTTCCTTTTCTATTTGAAGTTATTGAATTTATGTTTCATGCTGTCCTTCCAATTCTGCAATTGCTTAAGTATAATATTCATATCAGAGTGTTGAGTTACTATTTTCCTCTGCTTTTTATATGTGTATGTGTGTGTATATTTCAATGGTTTTATCTGCTGAAAAAAATGTAATTCTGTTTTTTTCACCTTTTTCCACCTGAAGCAGCAATAGGAGACAATTTTTTTGGAGTTAGGAGGGGAGGGAGATTACCTGGTTGACTTGATTTCTTAGTTCAAGACCACCTTCTTTTGTTGCCATTAAGACATACAGATTTTCTTGTTACTGTCATCATTGTTAGTGGTAATGTTTTCAATAAGTGGTACATTTTTAGCAAGTCTGTCTTCTTCTGATTCTTTGACACTATCTTGATTCATCAGAACCTTTTATCTTTAATCAGGTCCTTCCATCTTTTTACCATTAAACCTTTCCTTCTAAAGTGCCTCCCTTTTCCTAAGAAGAAATGTCTACCTCTGGTCCTATGCGCTTTCTACGCTTATTCTTTTTTTATTCCCCAGTTTCAATACTCTGATATACCTAATCTCAAACCTGTTCTCAGTATTTCCCACCTCAGGATTGGACCACAAACACTTCCACAAATTAATAAAAATAAGAAAATTTAGGTAACCTAGGTGAAAAAATGGATCAAAATGACAGTTCATCAAAGAAGTAAAAGTAATATTTAAGTATATATAAAGACATTCAACATCACTCATAATAGAATTGCATGTTAAATAAAAGTTAAATTGCAAGTTAAATAAAATTAAAGACCATATGGTTTACCTATTAGATTGCCAAAGATCAAAATATTTCATAGCTTATCATCTTAGCTAAGGATGTGGGTAAATAGATACTCTTAAGCATTGTTGAGGGTGTTTGTTGATCCAATTCCTAGGGATAACAACCTAGTGGTAGGGGTTGCCCTCAGATTTGGGTTCCTGGTGGCTGGGGCACATAGGAATTTTCGACCTAAGCACATAGGAATTTTCGACCTAAGCACATAGGAATTTTCGACCTAAGCACATAGGAATTTTCGACCTTTTGTACTTTTACAAAAATATACTTACTTTTTCTTTTCTTTTTAAAAGAGATGCACCATTTAATCTGTTGCTTTGTACACCACCCACACACCACTCTTTTCTATCACTGAGGGCAGTGATACTCCGTTTTAAGGATTATACCTTTTGATAGCATGAGAGCACTCAGGAAGAATGGAGTAGTAAGGACAAACACCTCGGGAAATTCTGGCGTTTAAGATGACGGAAGAGAATGAATAGAGACACGGAAGGAAAACCAGGAAAAGGACTTCTAAGAAAATTTCAAAGGATGGACAGTACATAGCATTAAATGTCACAAAGTGCTCAAGCCGGGTGACTGAAAGCTAGGTTATTGATAAGCTTAGCAACAACATTTTCTGAAAATATCTGGGATAAAACTCAGACCATAGTAGAAAAAGGGAGGAGCCTGTGCTGAGAAAGGGAGGAGAGCCGTTTTGATTCTACTGAAAGAATTTCTTTAGTGAAAAACAAGATGTAAGCTACAGGTAGAAATAGATGACACACACACACACAAGAAATACCTCTATGCAGAATCTCTCAAAAAGGAAATAATGGATCTAGTAAATATAGCATGCATAACAGTATTATCAAAAATGTAAATTTTCAATTTTGGGAAGGGACATAAGCTTTCATATGGACTTTTATTTGACAAGAGAGAGAGTAACATACTCAAAGCCACAATTTGGTTAATGACTTATTTATGTTATGTACTTTATGTATTAGAGACATTCCAAATGGTAAATAATGAAATCAGTAACTACGAAGTCAAATTATGCAGCTACACCTCGTATAATTTGGATTCCAAATAAATCCATAATAATAAAAGAAAGCCAGAAGCAATGTAATAGCTTTTGCAAATTAGCCACCAAGGTAGTCAATTACAATTGTATTTAATAGACTAGTGAACAGAGGGGTTTTGAAAGTGGGAATGATTACAATGCTGTTGCATAAACTGGAGGATTTGGAAAGCACTCAAGGAAGAGAAGTCCAGTTAATCATTATAATATTCTTCTTGCACATATGAAGAATAATTTGGGAAAATCCTGCATCCTCATAAGACTGAATATAATGGGGTTGAACTCCTATGTTCCATAAAAGTGTGCTCTGTCTTTTCTTGCTATTATCATAATGGCCTTTTAAGGAAGAGACAGATAGTGTAATTGGAAATCATGTATACAGGAAAACCATTTTCAATGTTTTGTAACAGTTGTTTCATATGAAAATAACATAAGCAATTATCCTCTAGTATTGACTGGAAGGTAGTGTTGACAGCTGACTGTTGTGAAGTCTCCGCCGTACTTATTCTGGCTAGGGATACGTGGCTTGAATATGACCCATACTTGTGAAAATACCGAATTTCAGAATGTCTGTTGCAGGTACAGAGCTGTTGACAACCACAAATATTTAACTATCCAATTCTAGAATCCCCTTGGTGATTCACCCATTTAAAACTAAGAAAAACAAGCAGAGCTCATAATAGATAAATCCTCATTCGTGGTGTTTTATTTATTTCTTTCTCTCCCCATGGCTACATCTTGAGATGCCTCTCTCTGCATCAACTGCGGCTTTTTCTTCCAATAATATGAGGCAAGATTAACTGAATTTCAAATATATGGGACTTCACTCCCAGAAAGGATGTTCTATTCATATTGAACCTTGCTATAAAAATGAAAAGTTGGATCCAGAGGACAGACATGAAAGAGGGCTGTATTCACAGCAGGATTAAGGATATTAAATAGAAAGAGCTATGTGATTTAGCTCTTTTATTAAGTACTGCTGGAAAGGAGATTAAGCTTCTAAAAAGTGGTGACCTTGATATAAATTCTGTATTTAGCTAGTGGTGAAATATTATGAATAATAAGCAAATGCGAAACAACATCCGGTGTAAGTGAGAAGATTCAGGGGGTGTAGTGAAGCTGACAATAATCTAAGGGGTTAATCCATTAGTGCAAATAATAGTAACAAAAATTAGACATAATATGTACCAGCCTGTCAGTTACAAAGTACACTTATGTCAAGATGCTATTTACTTCTCATTACAAATCTGTGAGGTAGTATCCTTGTGATTTTATGGACAGGTAACTGACATTCGGGGAAGATAAGTTACTTGTCCATGGTCACACAGCACGTTAATGGATTCCTCTCCTCATGCAAACCTCGTCTTCTTGCATTCTTTGTCATATTTTACATCATCATCCAGGGTTCTAAGCCTGAAAACTGAAAGTCAGCTTATGGGAATTCTTCCCTCTGTCTTAGCACAGTGATCTACGCAGTGGACAGTACAAGTTTCCACTGTTCACCTTGCTGTCATCTTTGATCTGGTCCGTTTTCTGTATTGCATGATTATTGCTAAAACACAAGTCTTCAGTCTGTATATGTTGGAATATTGAGATCACCTCCTGATTGGTTTCTCTTCCTCCATTCTACCACCATCTTCCAAAAAAAAAAAATCTGATCATGCTGCTTTCCTACTCATACCCTTTCAATAAGGCTCCGTTACTTAAAGATCACGTCTGAACTCACTTATGAGCGGCATACAGTGTTCTCCATGACCCTGTTCCTTCCCACATTGCCAACCTTGTCTCCTGTCACTTCTCCTCATGAACTCTGAACCCCATGCGAGTTCTTGCAGTGGACCATTTTATCTATGCCTCTTTTTAATAAGCTGTTTCTGATGATTAACATGCTCTGCCTCACACTAACCCAATTTATGAGGCCAGCTTTCACTCACCACTCCTTCATACTGAATTCTGGTTTAAAGTCTCAACCGACTCCTCTTATGTTTTTGCTCAGGATACAAATACGAATTGTATGATTCCTCCCCGAATCTCACAGTCTAGTGGGAGAGATGGACAAGTGATTTGAGCATTCAGAAGGCAGTGTAATGCACGCTACTATGGGGTGGTGAGAGGCCAAGGAAGGACAGAAGCAGTGCTGCACCAGAACTATGGGCGAGGAGTACGGAAACATGGGCCCAGAAAAGATTCCTCATAGGAAGAGTTTTGAAAAATGAATGAATGGGATTAGGAGAATTTTTAAAAAAAGGATGATCCAGGTAGAGGGATCCTTCTGCACATAGAGATAAAAGACTACAACATGTTTGGAGAAAGTACAAAAGGTTCAGTGTGGTGGAGGTGAGTAAGTACTGAGAGATAGGGCTAAACATATGGGCACAGGGAGATCATGAGCGACTGCTATGTCAGGTTAAGGAGTTTGGGTTTTATCTTGGAGAACATTGGGCAGAAAGGGGGAATATGTGAGTGGAAAGAATGGTGTTAAGCAGGAAGTTGACATAATCAGATCTATATGAAAAGACTTAATCAGATACTCCATTATGTTTCTTCAGTGCTATGGATATATGTATACTGCAGGCTTTATCACACTGGACTGCAGTAATTTGTTGATATTCCTATTTCCCCTAATTACATTGGGGTTTTGTGTTCTTGGAATTCCATACCTTTTGGTTGAATAATAGACCACACAAATGAATAACATATTTTAAGTTCTATCAAGTCATGCAAATTACCTTCTTCAGTAAATCATGCCTAAAAAAATCTCATCATTCAGTGATGTTACTATATGTGTAGTCCTTATTTATGCTTTTATTTTTTTTGTAAGATTTATTTTTATTTATTTGTTTATTTCTCCCTGCCCCCCCTCTCATTGTTTGCACTTGCTATGTCTGTTCGTCTTCCTTGTTTCTTTAGGAGGAACCGGGAACCAAACCCGGGAACCAAACCCAGGACCTCCGATGTGGAAGGGAGGTGCTTAATTGCTTGAGCCACCTCTGTTCCCTGCTTTTCTTGTGTCTCTCATTGTGTTTTATCTTCTTGTGTCTCTTGTTGCCATATCTTGTTGTGCCAGCTTGCTGCACCTGCCCGTCGTGTCAGCTCGCTGTCTTGCTTGTCCTCTCTAGGAGGCACCAGGAACCTCCGCTCCCTGCTTTGTTGTATCTCTCATTATATATTTTTTCTTGTTGTATCTCTTGTTGCATCATCTTGTTGTGTCAGCTTTCCACACCTGCCCGTCGCACCAGCTCACTGTCGTCTTTAGGAGGCACTGGGTATCGAATCAGGGACCTCCCATGTGGTAGGCGGGAGCTCAATCCCTCATTGCCATGTCAGCTTCCCTATTTATGCTTTTAAACCAATCATTTTCATGGGGAAAATATTCAAAAAGGTCAATTTCAGAAAATAATACTGTTTTATATCAAATGAGTCTAATTTAGCTTCTCTAACACAAGAGTGTTATTGTGCTTGTCAGCAATATTTCCTCTTCCACATTTCTTTACTCAGACCCACTTCTTTAAAACATTTAAAACCATCCTTCTAATATCAATGCAGTACTATAATCTGACAACCTACCTGTGAGTTGTTTCATTCCCACATTGTTTTTGTTGACTTGAATCCTTAATATCATTTTCATATTTTGAACAGGTTTATATTTAATAAAGAAATACACATGAGTAGACCATTATTTTTTTCCAAAAATGGCCTGTTTTTTTTTCCAAGTCAAGTTATTAGGTTGTGGTATTTTAAGCATTTTTTCTCTTAGTGAATTGTAGGTAATTCAGATTATTGGAGCTCCTTTCCAGTCAGAAAAATCTAACAATCTCAGTTGACTTGATGCTAAAATTGGAATAGAATGTATTGAAAAGAAACCAACTGTGAAATGTGCATAAACCATATAGAATTAAAAAAATAACTGCACAAAATCTCACAGCTTAATCCTGCTTTTTTTCCCCAGATATATGAATTAGAGGCTTCCAAAATAGAAAGGAAAATGCAGCCATGTTTAATTTATTTAATTTGCCATGTTTAAACAGTGGCATTTGTAATACTTGCAAATACATAGTGATATAATTTATTTATTCCTTTTACCTTAGGGGGGCTTAGGAATTTATGTATAATATGGATTAAACACTCATATATTTGTTTCCTAAACTACTGTATCAGCCAGAACCCTGTCACGTACAGCAAATTGATTGGAGGTAGTTCGATATTCAATAGAGTGGGGAGTTAATATGGGATACAGGTTATAAATATGCTAGAAGAGCTGAAATGGCAAGACATGAGGCAACCCAGAGGTTAGCAACAGCAGGAAGCTGCTTCCACCCCTAGAATTGGAGGGATAAAGAGAGGAAGGAAGCAGTAATTATCAGAACTAGGAGCTGAAATGACAGAGCCTCTCTTGGAAAACCAGTTGGCAGAAGAGCCCGGGAAATGGAGATCCAATTTATGACCTAAAATATTTTCTATATTTAGGGTAAAGCCATGAACAAGGCCTATACAACTCCCTGTCTCAAGGCGTTTACATTGTCATGGAAGAGAAAATTAGTAGCTCTGCAAAGAAAGAAATTCAAGAAAATACCAATTTATGATAATTAATAAGATAGCCATAAGATACTAGGGGATTCTGATACTTCATTGTTCCTTGTAGACTTTTTGCATTAATTTTGATTTTTGAAAATAGTGCATTGAAAATATCTATCTTGATGACTGTTTAGTAGCCCCATACTTGCCTCACCTTAGTTCCAGTGAAGTAAGCCTTTAATGCCTCAAAGGACAGGCCAGAGAGCAGGGATTGTATTCTCAGTGCTTTGGAAAGTTGCTTGAGGTTTTTGAGCAGAAATGGAGACTATGACAGGATGAAGTTAATTTTACAAAGATCACAGTTTTCTGTGCAGCAAATAGACTGCAGGGAGGGTGAATGGAAGCATAGTTAAGAGGCTATTGCATAATTCAAGAAAAAATGATGTTGGTTTGGGATAGGAAGGCCATGGAGCAAAAAGAGCAGATTTGGGATGCATTTGCGAGACAGCTTGTGTAGGGCTGTTTGACAAATGGGGTATGGGGTAGCGGGATGAGGAAAGAGAAATGAAAGATGTGTTCTAGCTATTTTGCTTAAGCAACTGGGTGGGTGGTGTGGCTATCAGTGAGATAGGGGAAGAGCAGGATAAGAGAGCAGTAGCTTTAGAAGTGAAAATAAAGATTTACTTGGAGGGATACATTAGCTGAAGGAATTTTTTTAGATATTTTTATAGGTATGCTAAATAGGCAACTGGATCTACAGATTTCCAAGGGAGAGGTTAGAGCTGGAGGTATAAATGCTGGAGACACAGCCTAGAGATCACATTAAAGTGAGAGTGTTAAGTGAGATTAGATAGAAGGGGATTAAATGAGGTAATGCATATAAAGTTTTTTGCACAATGTTCCCCCCCTGTTTCCTCTCAGTGGAACATAAGCTCCATAAAAGCAAGGACTTTGCTTATTCACTGCTTGATCCCCAGCCATGCTAAGCATGGCCCTTCTTCTGGGATGCAAGCTTCTGACTTGAATTTCCATTTGCCCCAAACCTTACTTGGATGAGGAATATTTTATTTTCCCAGATGCAGACATGCTATTCTGTTCCCTCTGTGTCTGCAGAAAATGGGTCGCTTTCTAAATGTACTGAGTTCAATGACATGGTCAGTCTTTACATGAAACTCTGATCATGCTTTTGATCAACATATCATCTTTAGAAGTACACCAGTCCCCAGAGTCTGGGACTACACAAACTTATCAATTTTATGGAATAGATTCTGCTTTTGCCTTATATATGTAACTAAGAATATGATATAAATGTCCTTTATAATTAATGTTATTTTCCATTTTTATAGTTCATTTTATTTATGACTTCCATTTTTCTTTGGAGGTCATGGAAAACAAAGGTATTCTCAGGAAATACTGACCTGCTAGGTAAAGCAGAGCAACACATATGTCATTATGGCACTGAAAAAAGTATTTAGGGAAGTATTAGTAGGAAAAAATGCCTGACTGTGGGGCCTTTTTCCTGATATTATCCATATTTGGTTTATATGTAGTAGGGAAATGAAAGCACGTTTTTATATTTCAAAACTTAATCTAATTCTGAAGAATTTATTTGCGAACAGGTAAAATTTCAGCGAACTCTGATAGTTCTCAGTCTTTTTTAAGGAACAATATATTTTTTGTTTGTTTGTTTTACTCTGTTCGAGGTTTCCCTGGAATTTTCTCTGTGAACTGAGGGGGTACAGTGCAGGATTAGCTGAAATCTGGATCCTAGATCACATGTTTTCCACAACAGGTCAAGAGATTTTCCCCCTCATTTGCAAGAATTAACAGTGCAAGAACTATTAAAACATTGTAGCCTGTTTGCTGTTTGGAGAGCAAAAAGTACTTTGTCACCAACCCTACTGTGGCCCCTACATTTATACCCCTTTTCCTTTATTTTTCAAGTCAAGAAGGTCCACTGTAGCTAGAAGAAGGCCTGTTGTACAGAAGGTGGGAGGAGAGAGTCTTCTATGGCTCAATTTAACTTTTTGCCTGGTCTGGAAGACACATCTGTTTGCTACATCTGCCGTCAAGAACTGTGTGATATTTTAAAGGAGCATTAGGAAAAAGAGGGCTAAAACTAGTATGGTAGTGTTTCAGCGTGAGTAGTTTAGGGGCTTAGGTGAAAAAGAAATGTAATCAGAGTGATATAGCGCATAACTAATAGTTCACTCATTCATTCATTCATTTAGCATCCATTTATTGAGAGTGCCTCCCATATGCCCAGCACTGTGCTCGGTTCTTACAGAGATCTTTAAGTCTATCAAGTCTTTAGCATCAATAGGCCGTCAGTGAACAAATTCCTGTAACAGAGTATTCTCCACATGCCAGCAGACTCCAGAAGGTTCATAAAGGGAGAGAGAGCTTAAGAGCTGGAAACATGTGCTTCTAAGAATTCAAAGAACTCCCTAATTTTACATTTCATGAGAAGCAGGCATTAACAGAAGAGGCAAAAAAGAACAAAGGTGGACAAAGATACCACAAGAAAGGAAAATTACAGACCAATTTTTCTGATGAACCTAGATGCTAAAATCCTCAACAAAATACTTGCTAATTGCATTCAACAACATATCAAAAGAATTATACACCATAACCGGGTGGGTTTCATCCTGGGTATGCAAGGATGGTTCAACATAAGAAAATCAATCAATGTAATACACCACATAAACAGATTGAAAGAAAAAAATCACATGATCATCTCTATAGATGCAGAAAAAGCATTCTACAAAGTACAGAGCCCTTTCCTGATAAAAACACTGGAAGGGATGGGAATGGAAGAAAACTTTCTGAACATGATAAAGGGTATATATGAAAAACCCAAAGCTAACATCATCTTCAATGGTGAAATCCTAAAAGCCTTTCCTCTGAGATCAGGAACAAGACAAAGATGCCCACTATCACCACTCCTATTTACCATTGTCGTAGAAGTACTTGCCCAAACACAGAAGCAAGAAAAAGATATAAAAGGCATCCAAATTGGAAAAGAAGAAGTAAAAATTTCATTATTTGCAGATGACACGATCCTATACATAGAAAGCCCTGAGAAATGTACAACAAAGCTTCTAAAACTTGTGGAGGAATTCAGTAACGTCACAGGCTATAAGATCAGTGCTCAAAAATCAGTAGCATTTCTGTACACTAATAATGAGCAATCTGAGGAGGGAATCAAGAAAAAAATACCGTTTTAATAGTAACCAAAAGAATCAAATACTAGGAATAAATTTAACTAAAGTTGTAAAGGACTTGTATACAGAAAACTACACAACACTGTTAAAGGAAATCAGAGAGGACTTAAATAAATGGAAGAATATTCCCTGTTCATGGATAGGAAGACTAAACATCATCATGATGTCTATCCTACCCAGGCTCATCTACAGATTTAATGCAATCCCAATAAAAATCAACACTATATATTTTAAGGAATTGGAAAAACTAACTACAAAATTTATTTGGAAGGGTAAGAGGCCCTGAATCGCCAAAGACATACTGAAAAAGAAAAATGAAGTCGGAGGTATCACACTACCTGACTTTAAAACATACTACAAAGCTACACTGGTGAAAACCGCATGGTATTGGCACAAGGATAGACACATTGACCAATGGAACCGAATTGAGAGTTCTGATATAGATCCTCGCATATACAGTCATCTGATATTTGACAAGGCCACCAAGCCCACTCAGTTGGGAGAGAATGGCCTCTGCAACAAGTGGTGCATGGAGAACTGGATATCCATACCCAAAAGAATGAGAGAGGAACACCATCTCACACCTTATACGAAAATCAACTCAAGATGGATCAAAGATCTAACTATAAGAGCCAAGACCATAAAGACCTTGGAAGATAATGTAGGGAAGCATCTATAGGACCTTGTAATAGGAAATGGTTTCATGAACTTCACACCCAAAGCACAAGCAGCAAAAGAAAAAATAGATAAATGGGATCTCCTCAAAATTCAAAACCTTTGCACCTCAAAGGACATTATCAAGAAAATTAAGAGGCAGCCTACCCAATGGGAGAAAATATTTGGCAACCATATATCTGATAGGAGCCTAATATCCTGCATATATAAAGAAATCCTACAACTTGAAAATAAAAAGACTAAAAACCCATTTTAAAATGGGCAAGTGACCTGAAAAGACACTTCTCCAAGGAAGAAATACAAATGGCTAAAAAGCACATAAAAAAATGCTCGACATCTCTAGCTATTAGAGAAATGCAAATCAAAACTACATTGAGATGCTATCTTACCCCCATTAGAGTGGTGGCTATTGATGAAACAGCAGACTATAAGTGTTGGAGAGGATGTGGACGAATGGGAACCCTCATCCACTGCTGGTGGGATTGTGGAATGGTCCAGCCACTGTGGAGGACAGTTTGGCAGTTCCTGAGGAAACTAACTATAGATCTTCCGTATGATCCAGTGATTCCACTGCTGGGTATATACCCAAAAGAACTGAAAGCAAAGACATGAACAGATATATATACACCAATGTTCGTAGCAGCATTGTTCACTATTGCCAAAAGTTGGAATCAACCCAGGTGCCCATCAACAGATGAATGGATAGACAGAATGTGGTACATACATACAATGGAATATTACTCAGCTGTAAGAAGGAATAAAGTGCTAACACATCGGATAATGTGGATGAATCTGGAAGACCTTATGTTGAGTGAAGCATGCCAGGCATTGACGGCTGAACAGTACATGACCTCACTGATATGAATTAAGGAAATTGAGCAGTCTCTGAGAACTATTGTCTGAAAGATAGGTGTATGAGAAAGAGAAAGAGAAGAGAGAGTTGTGAGCCATCACCCATATGGATGTAACCTATGGTAAAGTGATAGAGTGTAATTGTGTATTGAAGGGATAGGACAGGAGGGTAGTGATACATTGGGTTGGGTAGTGCAAGGTTGACAGGTGGGTAGATTGGGAAGGGTGGGTTAGAATACCCAGGATACTGAGGGGAGAGATGGGAGAGGGACCAGGTGAACACTTGGGATTTGTGGGTGTCAGGTTGAAAGTACAGAGGTGGGAATGCTCTAATGGCAATATGAGAAGGAAGTGTCACTGCTTTAGGGTGTTGGTTGAGGGGCTATTCAGGGCAGGGTGTGTCTGGAGCAGGCTTCTAGGGAGTGTGTGACTGTTGATCCTGTCATAATGTGTTGTATCACTGGGTGGAGACCCACACAATGAGAAGGACGGAGATGGACTCCCATCTTTGGGAGGACTGATTTGCTCAGAAATAGACAGGTGGGCGTCTCTTAAGAGCAAGGGTGGTTCCTAATAGTGGGGGACAAACCAGTGTGTCATGACCTCTTGTTGCATGTAACTATGAATCTTGTCATCCAAAGAGTCAAGCCAGGGGTTCGTTGTGGGCCCCAGGGTGATGGGGAGGGAGGAACAGAATAGATCAAATGGGATATTTAGTGGTCAGTGGAAATGTTTTTCATTACCTTACAGTGATTGACACAGGACATGGTAAATATCATCAAAATTTATAAAAGTGTACGATCTAAAATGTAAACCATACTGTAAACCATTGACAATGTTTAGTAGCTATGTTTCACTATCTGTATATCAGTTATAACAATGCTACCATCCACATACAAAAAGGTTTTAATATGGGGTTAGGAAAGGGGGAGGAGGTTGGGTATATGACAGGGTCTTGTATTCTGTGTGTGACTTTGCTGTGACCTAAACCTTCTTTGAAAATGAAATGAAAAATAGTGAGACACTGGGGAGTGAGAGGGGGAAGGTGCCATGGTACAGACTGGACACCAGATATTGCAGTGATAAAAGGCAAAATGTCAAAAACAAATTTTTAAAAAATTTTTTCTCATTTTTTGAATAACCCAATCCTTTTATTTTATTTTTAGGTATTTACTTCTTTTTTTTTTTTTTTTTTTTTTAAGTTTTCATGTACTTTATCTCTTGCATTTAAACATTATTACTTCATTTTCCTCTTAATTGTATTTGGCTCTTGTATTGGCTTCATCTTTGAGGAAGCTTTGGATCATGGAGGGGTTGCAGCTGGGGCGGGAGAGGATCTTTGGTGGGGGGTGTCAGGGATGGGGGGTGTATGGGAGGAAGTTCACCTGAGCATACATCGAAGGTATATAAAATTGTTCAAATGCTCACGGGGCATGGTCACAGTGGTTGGAGAACCACTCAGTAAATGACAGAATACTGAATTCCCATCCTGGAGAGCTTTGCCATATTCTCAAAGGGAGTAGCAACAGTCCCCCGAGTGCAGGGGCAGTGCCTGGCTAAGGAGGATGGTCCACTGATGGGCTCTTATTATTGATGACTAGCCTTATGAGTCTTTGCTCCTGAAGTTGAAACTTAGCCTATTGTTATGGGGTGCCTGGGGGTTGCCTCCTGACAGCCTTCTTGTTGCTCAAATGTGGCCTCTCTCTAAGCCAAACTCAGCACATGAATGCATTACCTTCCTCCCAGTGTGGGACATGGCTCCCAGGGATGAGCCTCCCTGGCAAAGAGGGATTACTAACAAGTGCCAATGGGCAATACAACTGGAAAAAGACCTTGAATAAAAGGGAGAAAAGGTAAAGACAAATGAGTTCATATGGCTAAGAGACTTCAAAGTGAGTCAGGAGGTCATCCCAGAGGTAATGCTTATGCACATCTTGGTGGGACCTCATGGGCTTCCAATGTGGATATCACCCCAAATAGAGGGGCTCCTGAGGGCTCTGGAGACACACAGGTCCTGTATCAGGGCGGATAGCCCCAGAGTTTCATACCTTGTCAGTGGGCCCTACTTTGGAATCCTTGCTCCTGAGAGTGACAGAGTTGGACCCAAATATGTCTTTCCTGCACATGGTCCATCTGTCCCTTCTATTCAAACCTTTATGTGGTGCCAGAGTTTGTAGGTGTACTTCCAGAGACCGGAGTCTTTGGGCTGTCTATGTGCCAGCTGGGCCCGGAATCTTGGTGGAGTTGCAACTCCTACTCTACAGCTCAATGGACTCACCCTGGACACCTGGTGGGGAGATGATGATGGACAGCGGCCATCCCAGGGAATGGAGAGAGTCTGCAGCTGCAGGCAGGATAATCCTATCCATCTTATCCATGGGATATAAGTCCCCTCTCACTTGGAGGTGGAGTGGACATCACCATCTCAGACTCCTCAGGATTGGGGGAAGAGCTATGGACTAGAGTGGACTTACTGGTATTCTGTTATAGACATATTGTGATTCACACAATGGAAGTAATTACAACATTAATGTGGAGCCAGTGGCCACCGGATGCTTTGGGGACAGAAAGAGGGAAAAGCAGTTGTTATATAGGGGCTTTTTTGGGACTTGGGAGTTATCCTGAGTGACATTGCAATGACAGATATGGGCCATTTTGTATCATCATATAACATGTAGAACTGTGTGGGAGGGAGTGTGGTCTACAGTGTGAACTGTGGTCCGTGCTTGGTGGCAGAGCCCCAGGATGTGTGTATCTATTGCAGGTGATGTGCCACACTGATGAGGGATGTTTATGTGGGAGGTTGTGGGAGGGGTGGGAGGTGGGGCACATGGGAATCCCTATGGTTTTTGTGTAACATTTATGTAGTCTAGGTATCTTTCAAAAAAAAAAAAAGGACAAAGATGGAAATGAATGAAATAATAACAAGTTGTGATTGTTAGGAAAAAAATAAATGAAGGACTAACATGCATAAAGTCTGGGGAGGTCAGCAATAAACTTCCCCGAAGAGATTATTCATTTGTGTTCCTTTGAACCCACATCCTGGACCTCATTTTCCTTCAGTGTCCTGAATTTTATTCTCTCTCACTTTTCCTTTCTCCCCACTCTTGGGAGAGTGATGAAGTGATGAAGTTTGGAAGTATTCGTGCCCAAGAATAACTCAGGCAGAGAAATATTGTACTAGAATTTCACATGCCAAAGATTCCTCAGTTCTAGTATTCCAGGGATGTTAGGATAGAAAAATAAAAATGGTAAAACCTTACTGATCACTTTTTACCAAAAAAGGAAGGAAATAATTATTTTGAATTTACAGCTGTTGGAAGATCACAGAAGGAGCTCAATTTAGCAGTTAAATTACAAAAGAAAAAAAAAAAGAGAGAGAGAGAGAGATGCAAACAAGATTTGCAGAAAGCTGGCATTTTTAGGTCTTATCATCTGCCTGATGTTCTAACTTTAACCTTTTCACTACAGGCTGATTTCAACCACAGTTAAATGGATAGGTCCTCCAGAGCCCTTCTTACAAGAAAAACTAATCCAAATAAATGGCACCTTTAGTGTCAGTAGTTATAAGCAGAGTGGGTGTGAGGAAGATAAGATAGACAGAGGCCTGTAATGGCCCCAGTCAGCCCTGAAAAGACTGGCGGTGGGGGAGGGGAGGAACTAGAAAAAATCGGAAGGCTTTAAGATGAGAAATAAATTGTCAATGTTACGTGTATTTAAAACTTAACAGATTCTAAAGAGTTGCTTTTCTTGATGCTCCCTCCACAATTTAACCTTCACATGCTTGAGTCCCAACACTTTATTTTCACAGCTAATGATTAGACACTATGGTCAAATTTATGATTAAGGAACCACCTTCTTGACAGTGCACTTCTACTCAGGTCTGTAGCCATCTGAACTCTCAGGTACACTACGTGCAGCTTCTCAATGCCCAGTGATTTGTGGTACTTCAGAAATATTCTGTGCATTTGTTTTTATAAAAATGGAAGATCGTGACTCGAAAAATGATCAATGAATATTAGAGTAGACCATACAAAACACAGAAGCAAAAACAACTTAGTCCTTTATAAACACTGATCTAATCCCTGACTTTCTTACACGGCACTTCAGAAAGAAGGAACAGATTAGCAGACCTTTGGTTAATGTTCTGATTTCCCCTAGGGACCTGAGAAATAACATAATATACAGGTCGAGTGTTTACTGACCCTGTTAAAGGATGTATTTAACAATCATGTTACTGGGAGTTCTGTTAGAGTAAGAGAGAAACGCTGAACACTCTGCAATATCATTCATAGAGGGTGTGATAATAGAATAATTGGAACTGTGCTACACTAAGGTATTGCGTAACATGGCTTTTATTGTATTTTATCAGCTAATCAGGTGTATATACAATGTCTCTTCGCACACAAATCAAATTTCCCCACCTTGATCTGTCCTTGTGCCGTGTAGTCGTCCTTTAATTTCTCTGATAGCTCTTGTGCATGCTAATTCAGAATCATCCTCTATTTTTCAGGGTGCTGTACTGACCCCCAGAGCTTGTACTTAAAGTTATTATTTTAATTTTAATTAGTGTCTTATATTTGTTTCTTAATTATGTCCTTAAATATTTTTAGTTCCCAATATTTGTTCAGAATTTAATGTTAGCTTTTTTTCTCCCTTATAAGACTGGACCCAATGCCAATCCTTTCAGATGCCAGTGCTTCTATAAATAAAGTTTAGATACATATATATATAATATGAATATGTACATATATGTTATATTATACAAGATTGTAGACAGAGATGAAGAAACCAAGAATTTTTTTTGAGACCTGCTGCTTTCTCTTTTATTAATTTTGGAGGAAGCGGGGGTTAACGAACTAATGTCTTCAAGTGAATCCAAGTCAAATCAAATTCTGCCTTTCTCCAGAAGATATCATCCATTTTGGAGTAGAAAATAATATAAAACCATGGGTTAAGAATGGGTAGCTTTCTTTTGTTTTAAACACAATGCTACACACACACACATGCATACATTGTTTATGTGTACTAGCCCAGCACTAATTATCTCCAGTAGCATATAGAAGAGACGAATGAATTAGAGGAGATGTGGGTTCTAATCCCATTTCTGCCACTAATGAAAGAGTAGAACTTGGAGAAATGAATTTCTGTAGACATTGGGTCCCTCTGTAATGTCAGGAGGTTGGGAGAAGTGACTGTGCCAGTTGTTTATGCAATACATTGTGTGTGTGTGCCTGGTGTGTACTACTGTGTCACCTAGTAGAATTGCTGGGTCAGCCAGGCCAGACAAAACGAGGTCATTTTATTTCCATCCATATTAAATACTTTTCTCTTCACTGGACAGGGTAACCGAATGTTTATTCTCAGTTATAAACCGCCGTTTTCTCCACATACATGCATGTCCTGTCTCTCTTAACCATGGCATAAACCCTGAAGTTAGCAGGCATGATTTAACTTTTTGCCTAGACAGCAGCCATCTGTTACAAACCACAGAAGCCAAGGGAATATGTGATGATTTTATCTTCAGTCCTGTAGGAGCATTCGTTCTCCTTCCCTGTTCTGCATTATCTCCCTGACTGCGGAGAGCCACGATGCTGTAGCAGTCACACCGCAAGTCTGACGACAGCGGATAGTACTCTTTACTTTGAGAGTGTGTAAATTTCCCTCAGGGGGATCATATGTTTATTAATGTGTCACAAGTTGCTTGCTTCTTGTTAGCTCTTCTAGTAAATAGGACGATAGTGTTCAGTGAATGCTGCTTTATTTTTAGCTTTTCAAATCACCTCCTGATGAACAGAAACAGTAAGCAAGTATTAAAACCTCAAAAGTAATTTGAAAATAGTGCAATCCTGGGGAGTCTAGAATTCCAGACATTACTAGACAGTTGTAAATCAGCAGTCAGCTCACAGACCTGGGGAATAAAAGTCAGGAGAATAAGAATACCTTAGCAGACTCAGCCAGATCCACTTTCAGAAGATTAAAGGTTAGTTGCTTTTTTAGAAGGAGGGGGTGGCTCTGGTGGAGAGACCATATTATTCCTCAACTTTAGTCATTCTTGACCAGCCCTCTCAGAGACCCCAAGGAAAAGCCTAAGGACTTACAAGGATTCTTGCACGTCACACTGATTAAACACCAAAGAACTGTAGGCGTCATCATCGTGATATCTAGCCTGCCTTCTGAACACTTCCTGGTCATTTTGCAAAATAGAAATATAAAGGGAGTAGAGGCAAGGGATGCATTGCTGATAATTAAGAAGAGCTAACAATTAAGTCTTTATGTGTTTTAATGCATTTTCTTCCCACAACAACTTATGAGGGAAGTCTTTACTATTACTTTCTCCTTATACAAATGAGGAAATGGAAGACTAAGGAGTTGGTAGTTTGAAGAGAGTAGTTTGAACAGAATGAAAACCTAAGACTCTCAAATTAACACACATACAAACACACACACATATGGAAGGTCCAAAATTTGAATTCTTAGAAAGATCTCTGTTCTTTATGAATTTAGTGTTATACAAATATCACTATTTTTTTCAAAACCTGAATATTTTAAGACACACTTGAATGTGTCCTAAGATATTTAATAGTTTAACTTTGGTAATTATTTTTTTTCCCAAAGAAGCATTACCTTGCAATGAGCCTGCAAAGCACATGCTCTAGTCTATACTGGAATAACAATAATAAATAATGAATGAACAATATTTCTAGCAAACTCAGAGGGATACTTTTTTCACTTGGGTGTGAAGCTCAAGTTAAAAAAATTTTTTTTTTTTAAAAACACTTTATTGAAGTATATAATTCATACATGAACATGCATAAATTATAAGTGTTCAGGAAACATTGTGAACTTACAAAACAAACATGCATAACATCACACAGGGTTCCCACACATCACCCCACCACAAATGCTTTGCATTGTTGTGAAACATTTGTTAACAAATTATTAAAGAGCATCTTCAAAGTATTACTACTAACTATAGTTCGTGTCTTATTCCCCTATACATTTTTTTTCACATGTAAATTTTTTTTTTAAATCAAACAATATATTACACAATATATTTGGTTCATAGTAATGCATTCATACAGTATTTGTCCTTTTATGTCTGTCTTGCTTCACTCAACATAATGTCCTCCAGGTTCATCCATGTTGCCATATGCTTTATGACTTCATTTCTTCTTACAGCTGCATAATATTCCATCGTGTGAATAGACCACAGTTTGTTTATCCATTCATCTGTTGATGGACACCTGGGTTGTTTCCAGCTTTTGGCAATGGTGAATAATGTGGCTATGAACATCGGTGTGCAGATGTCTGTTCGTGTCACTGCTCTCAGTTCTTCTGGGTATATACCCAGTAGTGGTATTGCAGGGTCACATGGCAAGTCTATAGTCAACTTCTTTAGGAACTGCCAAACAGTCCTCCATAGTGGCTGTACCATCCTGCATTCCCACCAACAGTGAAGAAGTGTTCCTATCTCTCCACATCCTCTCCAACATCAAGTTAAAATTTAATACACTAACTCTTCTCTCAAAGTCCCTTCTTTTTCAGTATTCTCTCTCCTTAAAGATTGATTCTACCTTTCAAATACTCATTTGAGAAAAAGTCTTCATAATCTGGGGTGCCCCTCTCTTTCCTTTTCTCCTTCACCATCATATTCATTCTTTATCCTACATATGTATTTTTTAAATGTCATCCCTCCTCTCCATTTCAGTGGGTACTGCCTTCACTGGGGCTACCATCTTTTTCCTGAGTGAATGTAGTTGTTTTCTATTTGTCTCACTGCATTTAGTTCACCTTCCAACCCAATCCAACCCAATTCAATCCAATCCAATATAATCCATCCTTCCCACCACAGTCAGGAACAAACCTTCCAAGATCTAACTTTACTTATTTCCCAAGATAAAGTCCAAACACTCTGTAGTGGTTTACATAACTTTCAAAGGCTGGCTCCTGCCCCACCTCTCCAGTCTCAATTCCTGCTGTTCTTTATACTCTGCCATACCAAATGATTTGCAATTCCTTGAACATACCAAGTTGTTTCATGCCCACAAATCTTTATACATACAGATCCCTAAAATGGGCTTTCTCGAAATTGCTAAATTCTTTCTCATTCTTTAAAACAAGCCCAAGTTTCACCACTTACAAAGCCTTATTATTTCTTTCATTGATACTACCATGAGAGCACATATCTCTTTTTAGTACTTATCACATTGAATTTCAACTGTTTACTTGTCTATCTCTTCTCCTAGACAGTGAAGGGCTGGAAAGCAGGGAATATGTCTTACCATTCTAGGAAAATCCCTGAACATGTGTTCTCAGGAACTTTTTTAGGCTTCTGGTTGACTTTGTTTAGTGCTCAGTGGTTTCACCTATTAAGCATTTTACATATACTTGTAGGCTACATGTTATAAGAAACTAGAGATGTCCACATTCAATAAAAAGCCTTAAAAATTTTGGAAATACTGTTTTTTAGCCAGTATAAACTCAAATAACTGACCTAGCTGTTTTCTAGTCATTCTTATCTTGTCACATCAACATAAAGCAAAAGTAATAGATTAAATCGAGGATTTGCTTAAATGTCAATGCATCTTAGATGGATAAGGAGGAGACCTTGAGGGATGTGATTGACATGCACAGATGTAAAGCAGAAGAGGATCCAACATCACTGAGCACCTAGGACAAGCAAAGTAGGCTCCTGTTCAGCATCTCATTTTATACTCGCCAAATGCTGTCCTTGCATTGAACCTGAGACTCAGAGAAATTAAGTAACTTGCCCTGAGGTGCAGAGATAGTAAGTAGCGAGACCCAACTCCAGGACATTGATGACTAAGGACATGAGTAAGCCTTTGTGCACTTACCAAATGGAAAGTTCTCTACCCAACTTTGAATCCCATGTTTTGGTCCTGTCTTTCTTCCCATACCCAACATATGGTAGGTGTTCACTGAATGTTTAGAGGTTTAAATAGCTAACAGACTTAATGCAGCTTTCATGAAAACTTCCTTTGGTCCCAACTCTTCCAAAAGTATTTCAGGACATGATTTCTGTTCTCTTTATTCCAACTTGTAAGCTGGATTTAGGAACCCAGCAAGAAGAAAAATGAGCCACTGGTTTAATGACCCAACTCTGTGCAATCTGTCTATAAGAGTAGGTATTGTCCTTATGTAGCATGGTAGAATGTTTCTCCTATCTGCTGGAACCTATACTCAATTTCCAACTCAAATGGATATGAAAAAAGGGTAAAGATCATGCCTTTTAATTCTTTTATTTGAGACTGTTTTCTGCCCAGACTCATTGATAAACCTCTATTCATATCAAGACAACCGGTACAATAGGAGTTGATCAGGCTTATTCCCATCCTTCCCCTGTACTTAATAAGTCAGTTACATTTTTCTAAGTCTCTTTTAAGTATACTAATTTTAATATAAACCCAGGTTTTATTTCCTTCTTGACCTAAATCTTCCCTTATTCCTTTTAATTTTTCTAGATGCAGAAATCTCTATTGAACATGTTTTCTTACTGAACCTCTATAACACACACAACTTTTTCCCCCAGCAAATAGAAAATGCACATTTGGCTTCACTGGACCAAGAATTGTTTAGCTGGGTGACAAGAGAGAGCCCTGTGGAATAAGCCAAGAAAGCATACAATGACTTAAACAATGGAGCTTTTATTCTCTCTCTTCTTTTGAGTGAATGAAACACACTGCCTTGGCAGTACTTGCTTTTGTTCACATCAAGCCACCATATTTATTCTGCTTTGTTATAGAAACTCCACTTACTGTATGAAAGTCTCCATCTCACTGACAGTGGGTGAAAATGACACTGGACTCTGCTACAATTCCAAGATGAAATACTTTGAAAAAGCTGAACTTAGCAAAAGCAAGGAAATTTCATGCCGTGACATAGAAGACTTTTTACTACCAACCAGAGAACCGGAAATCCTTTGGTATAAGGTATGGGCTGTGGATGGTTTTATTGTCTGTAAATATACTAGTGCATATTTTATTCTGGGGCAAAAGAATTTTGGAAAAAATTTTAAGTGGGCATGATCTGGTTTAGCTCTTCCCTCAAATAACACTACAGCAAGTTGTGCTGGTCCTTATGACTTTCCAACCAGTGGTTTTGATAAATTCTAGTCAATATATGTATTGGTAGTCCATTGCAAGAAGCTGTGTGTTTATATTTGTTTATTCTGATACATCTTTCAAGTCTGGAATGGTAGTTTCAGGAGTTAAAATATGGTAAACATTGATTTTAGGGTTTTTCATATTAGCAGTCCTAAATTTCCCCATATAAGGAGAAGTATTAATTTGCCTGTGTAATAAAATGGTGTACTAGATTTTATTAGAATATTATGTTTACTACACGTAACTTTGTTCATATCCTAATCTTTTTCATATATAAGCTCATATATTTTAAATAAATAACATTGGTTGTAAATTTATAACATTATAAAAAAATAATGTTAGGGTAACTTCGTTCACAAACCACAAGATATTTAAGACTTAAAGAGAATAATCCAACCCCTGTCCTTCTTATTACATCATTGGCTTTCACTGAAGTTCCAGATTTGAACATACTCTTCAGGCTTTTTATGCCATAAAAATTTTTGTTGTTGGAAGCATGCAAGAAAACACAGATTAGATGCTGTGAAAATCTCCGCAAAATATTTTACCCACAGTTTAAAGATTCGTAGTGTAAAACTTTCTTCATCCAATGGCTGGAAGTAGGAAACTGGACCTCTTAGCAATTAGACCCACAAATGTCAGTCTACAAAGTGTGAGCCCTGATGATTAACTGCTCATGAATGCAAAACCTGTTACAAATGAAACAAGAAACAAGCGTTTAACAATTTTTTAAGGATTTTGCCAAAATCAGCAAGTCCTTCTCTGAGTAAGACTTAAATTTGATCCTTAATAATAAGCAATTAAGGGTTCAGGATATCAAGGGAACTAGTTAAGAGTTTTTATCTATTTTTTCACCTTGCTTTTCTATCAAGACAGTGCTGAACAGGACATTCAAATATTAGCCATACTGGTTTCTATTCCTGTGCTCACGAGGTGTTTTGTTTTTTCTTTTTTAACTGTTTGAATATTTCCCACCCTTGATTCTCTGTGGTTTGCTGCCTCCCCTAGGCAGACTCTGAGCAAATCCTGGTTATATATTTAAAAAAAAACAAGTTTTGGGAAATTTGACCCAAGGTCTCCAAGAACAAATGTTTTTCTAGTAGTCATATGTGCACCTTCAGCTTGCAGATATGCAATTTATTTGTTTGCTAATAAATTGATCTGAACATTTGCATATTTTTCCCCATTTTTGCAAACATCTCAAAATTGCTGACAGATTAGAGACTGTGTGCACGTGGCACACATGTGCACACACACTCTCTCCATTTAAGAAGTTGACTAGCTTCCCATTGGTCCTTTAGTCATGTTTCCACCATTGCCACACTCATCTTCACCTTAGACTAGAAAGGCCATCACCAATGCAGTATAGGGTGGAGATGTAGTATATGTAGAATCTAAATGTCTTTTCACATTTCAGATCACTTGACAAGAATCATTGCTTACTCATGTATTCAAAATAGATGAGATTTAAAGGCTACTACTTCTTAAACTAGAAAACCATAAAAGAGTTAATCTGGCTAAATATAGATTCCAAACATTCAGTCGACATTCTATATATCTAAGTTAATATAAATAGAATATTACCTTTTTGACTATGAATATTTATTAGATAATGATGGCATAAAGAAGTGCCTGTGCAAATACATAGGATCTGCAAAATGTCAATATCTGAGTTTGTGAGAAAAAGTGACAATATTTATAATTAATATGAGGATATAAAATATATATTTTGATGTGAAATAAATAACTAGACAGTTGTCCTCCAATTACACAAAGGCATTGAGCCACATAATCAAAATAATGATCTGTAAAAATTTGATTTGGGAATCAATTTTTTTAGAAATAATATTACCTATGAAAAGTGTCTTAAGGTTTAAAGCTATTTTATCCTCATTCCATTGATTTCAAATTTGGCTAGTGGAAATGGTCTTCTGGTTTGGCAAAAACAGAAATCCCCTGAGCCAACATCATTATAATCCAAAGGTTGATTCAGAGACCATCATTTGGAAGGTTCATCAACAACAATGAGAATAGATATTTATGGAAATATAAAGACTTTGCCTATAATTGTTGACTTTTTCTTTTATGGATTATAGAATGTAAAGGCTATGAAGAGATTGAATTATTTCTAAATGCAGTATTGAAAGATTTTGAATATTGAAATGGAAGTGTTTTCCTCTGCAGAACTAATTTTTTGCTTTCCACCAAAATAATATATTTTATGTTATCAGTATCGAGATGGTTAATTTCAAAACCAGCAAATGTAAAGTATTTGCTCCTAAAAATGATATCTTGAGTAGTCTTAATATATGTCCCCATTCTTAGATTTAATTAATCAATACCTGTCATTTAGCAAAACTAATCATAGAAGTTAATAAAATGACTTTTGCTAAAAATACTCTTTTCATATTGAGGTTATACATGTGCCTGGATTCCTGGAGAAAGAATGAAAATCTTTAGCATTAATTCTAAACTCTTTAGCCCTTTTAAAATACTATTTAAGATACTTTTCTCTGCATTTCAGTAATTATATCCTCTACCCAAATTATATATTCTTCATGTAGGAATGTAGAACAAAAACATGGAGGCCAAGTATTGTATTCAAAAGAGATACTCTGCTTATAAGAGAAGTCAGAGAAGATGACATTGGAAATTATACGTGTGAATTAAAATATGGCGGCTTTGTTGTGAGAAGAACTACTGAATTAACTGTTACAGGTAATTAAAGCCTTCAAAATTTCATTTCCAAGTAATACTACTACTATTTGAAGTTTAGTTTTTGTGCTGCATATTTTGTTGTTGTTGTTGTTGTTTTTAATCTAGTCAATGAAAGATGTACTTAACCAAATGCTAAGTGGATTCCTATAGGTGGAATCTCCTCCTGGCTTTTAAATAAATCATCTTGTGCTGTAATGTCTTTGAAAGGTTAAAGAGAATATGCTTAGGGAATTATAGAAGTGTTAGCTTTTGAAAGTACTTGAAATGATGAGTTTATAATTTACAGAAAATTATGTTTATGTTTTATAGTGCTGTCATTCTTGGAAGCATTTACTAGAGTGTTGATATGGAACCTCTGTCTTCCTGTCTTTTTCCAAATTAGAAACATTACTTTTCTTCTTTATTCATTTATCACTCAAGAATCCGACTCATATGTCCTCATGAGTTTCAAAATAACATAATTTCCAGGGCAGTAACCAAATAATTATATGAGATGCGATGGATGACGTCATTCCTGCCTCTGGGTGCTATGGTGGAAGGACATGGGAACAAGATTCAGAAAACTGTCTATAGTCAGGCATCTCCAATTCACTAGTCACATGGCTGTGGTTGAATCACCACCACTACCTTAAAAATATGTTTCCTCGTGTATTAAATGGGGATTATAATGTTTGTCAGGTTTATTTTATAGGGGTTTTGTGAGGCTTGAATGAAGTGATATATATATGAAATAAATTTTCAAAATACAAAATTACTCCAAATGTGCATCATTTCTCTCATTTTTATATCATGTAGAAATTTGTATTCATGGATTTTTTTAACCAAAAAATGATTCCGTTAGAAAAGGGAAAAAAACAGACAACATTATGAGGTTAAAGACATTCTTCTCATATTTTTATTTGGAGAGGATCTTCTCAGTGATTTATTTGTAAAACATCCACAGAAAAGTTTAAAAATGATAGTTATTTTGCCTCACAGAGCCATATGATGTGTATAAGGTCCTTTAAATCATTTTTACTAAGTTTTCTTCTATTCTAAACTAAATATTTTAAATTAAGGAAATTTTCATTTGTTCATTGATCCACCTAAGATAGTTTTCCTGTATAGAAAAGTTTCAGGGAATTCATTTTGTGAATAGTAATTATTCTGACCAAAATAAATTAAATTAGATAAAGAAGGAACTTTTTGGTAATGCCTTTGATAAATATTACCCAGTAAACAATTGATACTTTCCATTAACGATACACTTGAATAGTAAACACACAATTATTTTTAACTTGTTGTTACAACCCAACTCCTGAAGGGCACGAGATGGTGAGGCCACGAGACCAAAGAACACACCTGGCATTTAGTCAGGCATAAGCTTTATTGGGACTTACTGACAAGAGAGAATCTCTGAAGGTGGCGGTTCCAAGAATGAAGATAGCACTCCTCAAAGAGATGAGAAAATGAGACGTGATATAAAGGGGTTTTAGAAGACGGACATTCCATAGGGTATTGAGAACAGAGTTCCTGCTAGGGTTCCGTGACTGCGCACATGGGGTTTAGTGACGCTTTCACTATGCCCATAGGAAGGACGTTTACCAAGGACATTTACTACTTTGGGAAGATTATAGTTTATGATACCATCTATGCATTCTCTCCCCTCTGGGGGGGCGGGTATTAACCTTTACCTTATGCCTAAGTCACACAGGTGGCTACGTGCTAAGAACTTAGGGGGGGGCCTGGGTCCCCATACTTTTATTATGTACCTATGCAAAATATGTATAATTTGCATTATTTTGGTTTGCAATTTTGTTGTGTAAAAGGTCTTTTTATAGAAAATCAAAAGTAATACTTTGTCCCTATACGTCCCTATCTTTTCTATGGGCCAGTGAAAAAATTTATCTGTCTATACTTGGGTTTTCATTACCATAAAAATCGAACTTTTCCTATTATTTATTTTTTTACATCAATATATACTGAAGCAATTTTTCCAAAGAGTAGGGATTGATACAGAGACATTAAAAAATGTAAAAGGAAAAAGATCTATTCTGAATTGCAGATAGGATGCACCTATTGTTTTCATTCTTTAGAATTAGTAGAACTAATCCTTGGCAAGAAATTTCCACCCTTTCTAAAATAATTAGGATTCAAAACCACTATCTGGTAAGAGGCAATTGGAAAACAATCTCATGGAAACTGGAAACTGGGATCCAAATGGTAAAACGATTTATATAAGACTATAATTTGTAGAAATAGAACTAGAATTCTTTTCTCTTAAATGCTGCCAGGGCTACTTTACTTTCCTAAACTTTATTTCTCCAAATTACCTTCTTTTCTTCATAGGAAAAGGAGGGATAATAATTGTTTATAACCAAAAAGAAGTTAGTGAATGTTTTCATGAAAGCATTCATTCAAGTGACTATCATGAATACTTCTAACTTATGTAGTCTTGTCTCTAAGAAAGAATTGCACAAATAAATTATAAAGCAACTCTTGACTTTTATGCAGTTTTTTGTGAATTGGAGAACTGTATGCCCTAGAATTAAAAATAGTATGTATTATAATGCATTTTAGGTATTAACAACAGATTTATTGACGAGATGTATTTAAGCATAGCATTGCTTTAAAGGATATGACATTTTAACACATATATTTTGTCTGTGGCTAAATTCTAAGAATTCACATTGTATCCTTCAGTAAAGGAACAAGTTGTGCAGTTCTCTGGATGATAATGAATCACTGTTTTATATCTTATTTTTCTACATATCACTATCATATTGCATTTATTGTCAATATTATGCAAAGCATGATATCACTTAGTTTCAGTGGAACTGTCATCACTGGTAAACAAACATTTCAAGTGTCTAGAATGTTTCTTTAAAAATAATAAAAAAAGAATTCTGTATTTGAAGAGAAAAGGAAATTTCTGGCTAGATGCGCAGGTAATCTTGTGAGCTTTTATCAAAAGTGTGTGCTTCTGCTTAAGCTTCTGGGTTTTGGGGTTTGTTTGTTTTTTTATTAAAATGCTTCAGCTCATCTTTAGCCTCTGCCCTCTGCCGAAAGACTCAGCCACATTGAAGTTTTCACTGTTCTAACCCAAATATCCTCCCTCTGAGCCTTACCCATGCTGTTCCTTCTCTGGACGGCTTTTTCTCGACATTGTCACAAGGCTGATTCTTAATCTGATTTCAAGGCACAGCTCAAATATTTCCTCTTTCTTTGAGACACGTAGTCCTTCATGCCTCCATTACACTTTTATAGTTTGTTTATTTATTACAGCCCTTTCCACCTTGCATTATAACTAGTGATGACACTCCTGTCACTCCACTAGAATGTGAGCCTCTTAGAATCAAAGGCAATGAGTTTTTAAAGATAAACTTCTTACTTTAGAACAGTTACAGAGTAACCAAAAAATTGCCATGATAGCACAGAGAGATCCCATGGACCCCACACCCAGTTTTTAACATAAAACATTAATATGGCACATTTGTTACAATTACTGAATTAATACGGATCTAGAATTATTAACCAAAGTCCGTAGTTCATCCAGATTCTTTCTATTTTTCTACGATCCCTTCCAGGATACCACGTTGCATTTAGTAGTCATGATTCTTTAGGCTCTTCTTGGGTGTTACTGTTTCTCACACTTTTCTTGTTTTCAATGACCTTGACAGTTTTGAGGATTGCTGGTCAGGTATTTTGTAGAACGTCCTTCAAATTTATACTGGGGTTATGTGTTCTTGGAAATAAGACCACAGAGTTAGTTGCCATTTTTATCAAAACATATCACCTGGTCACCTGGTCACCTGGCTGAGTTGTTTGCCTGGTTTTTCCACTGTAAAGTTATACTTTTCCCCCCTTTTCTATACTGTACTCTTTGGAAGGAAGTCACTATGAGCAACCAACACTGAAGGAGTGTGACTTATGCTCTACCTCTTTGAAGGCAGAATATCTACATAAATTATTTGGCATTCTTCTGTATAGGAGATTTGTCTATTCTCCCATGTTTATTTATTTATTCAGTCATTTATTTATATCATTATGGACTCATGGATATTTATTTTATGCTTTAGGTTATAATCCAATACTCCTTATTTATTTTGTTGCTCAAATTGTTCCAGCTTTGTCCACTGGGAGTTTTTCGGTTTGCTTCTGTTTCCCTTTGACATACCCCGATTGTTGCTAGTTTTTGTATTTGTTTTTAGCACTTCTTTCCTTTTTAGCACTACAAGATGCTTTAGAGTAATTTTTCCTGCCCAGTCCCACAATCAGCTATTTTTCCACGGAACCTCCATTCCTTTTATTGGAGAATGTTATTAGAAACTGAGATCTGGTCATTGGAAGCACTCATTGTTACTGAGGTATCCTTGCTTCTAGGCCTTCACAGTTGATTGAGCAAGGAAATATATGTATGTATACTAACCCATGTATATACACATATCTATAAATATATCTATATGTAACCATCTGTACCTATATTAAGCTATCTTGAGTTCATACTGGTTTTTCCAAAACTAATCTGTTACTATATGGATCATTCTAGTCTTTTCCCCTTGATTGTCTGTAATCTCCCACTCCAACCATGAGAAATCTGCCTCTCACCATCTGCCATCAATTTTCTTAATTATTCTGTTCCAGTATACATGTATAGCTATATCAGAATTGTTAACCTATACCCCCATATGAAACAACTTTATCAATTAGAGTACAGTGCTTATGTACAGTTTATTTTGCCTGTATTCTTACAGATTCTTCTCGTTTCCAAAATTACTTAAGTCAACACCTTCCCCTCCCCAATCTCTTCAGTAATGTTTTTTTACACATTTGTAATGCAGTTAGATTGTTTGTCATATCCTGCATTCCATTCTGGGACCCCCAATCTCCTAAATGATTTTTTATTTGCATATATAGTTTTATTCTGTACTCTATGGTACTATGGGCTTGACAAATGTATAATGTCTTGTATGTACCATTACAGTATCATACAGAATAGTTTTACCACCCTAAAAAAATCCCAATGCTTTACCTAGTTCTCCTTCTCCCTCCCTCTTGAACCAGTTTTGACTTTTCTAGAACGCTATATTATTGAAATCATACCATATTTAGCCTTTTCATTCTGACTTCTTTCAGTTAAATATGCAATTAAGATCCATTCATATCTTTCTGTGGCTTGATAGTTCATTTTTTTATCACTGAATAATATTCCATTTTATGGACTCTTTGCCCATTTATCTATTGAAGGACATCTTGGTTGCTTCCATTTTGGAGATTTTTACAAAAAACATATACATGTGTGTACAGATTTTTATGTGGGCATAAGTTTCCAAATCAGTTGAGTAAATATCTAGGATTGTGATTGCTAGATCATTGCTAGATGATAAAATTGTTTAGCTTTGTAAGACACTGCCATAATGTCTACCAAAGTGGCTGTACCATTTTGCAATCCCACCACCACTGATGAGAGATCCTTTTGCTCTGCATGCTCTTCAGCATTTGTTATTGCCATTTTGGAGGATTTTAGCCATTCTAATAGGTGTGTAGTGGTATCTCATTGCTGTTTAAATTGGCTATTTCCTAATGACAAGTGATGCTGAGCATCATTTCATTTGCTTATTTGCCGATTGTATATCTTTTCTTGAGGTACCAGGGGCCAGGAATTGAACCTGGGACCTCGTATGTGGGAAGCTGGTGCTCAACCGCTGAGCCATTTTGGCAAGCCTGAGTTGGTTTTTTGTTTTTTTTTTTTTTTTAGGAAGCACCGGGAACCAAACCTGGGACCTCCCATGTGGGAAGCAGGCATGCAACTGCTTTAGCCACATCCGGTTCCCCCAGTTGTATATTTTCTTTCTTCAGATGACTATTCAGATGTTTTGCCCTATTATTTAATTGGAGTGTTTGCTTTATATTGTTGAGTTTTTGGAGTTCTTGGTTTATTTTAGATACAAATCCTTGTTCAGATATGCACTTTGCAAATATTTTC
Source organism: Tolypeutes matacus (assembly GCA_026826555.1). Lineage (NCBI taxonomy): Eukaryota > Metazoa > Chordata > Mammalia > Cingulata > Chlamyphoridae > Tolypeutes > Tolypeutes matacus. Next base: position 2,093,080 of record JAKSZT010054121.1, read on the forward strand.
TTCCAGTCTATGGCTTGGCTTTTGATTCTTTTGAAAAAGTCTTTCACAGAACAGAAGTTTAGGCTTTAGTTTTAGAGCATTCTTCTTTTCTAATATATACTTAATTCTATAAATTTTGCTCTAAACACTGCTTTTGCTGCATCCCACAAGTTTTGATAAGTTGTATTTTCATTTTCCTTTAGTTGATAATTTTAATCTCTCGAGAATTCCTCTTTGACTTATGGGTTATTTAGAAATATGATGCTTAATTTCAAGTATTGGGGATTTTCCAGCTATTTTTCTGTTATTAATAACTAGTTTAATTCCACTGTGATCTGAAAATCCAGGTCCTATTCTCAACTTTCTTTATACTACTAAGTATTGAATCAATCTTTTCATTTCCTACATTTGATTGCTGATTTGTATTGAGCTTTAAGTTAAACAACATCAACTTCCATATATTAATTATTAAGTCATGTGCCTACTAGCGGTTGAACTTTTGAATACAAATGTGCGGCTAAATTATTCTGATTAAGCTGCTTCGGGTTGATTTTAACATTTCATCCCAGTCTACCAGGATCTGTTTTATTCTTGATTCTGTATCCCACCATATTAGCTTCTCTTTCTGGAAAAAGCCAATAGATTTATACTGGAAAATATTTCTGGTTTGATTGGAGTTATTGTTATAATGTTATATATGCAAAAGTTTCTATACGAAACTGTATAATATGCTATTGCATGCCTCTTCTTAATTTTTTCAGGGATGTAGTATTATCTCTCTTTAGGTACATTTTTCCTTAACCCACTAACCATTCAAGAATCCAGCCCATAGGTCTTCACTTTTTTCCTTTTTCCTTTAGTAGTAAAATATAACAAAATATATAAAATATAAATGTACAGCTACTTAGCATGTTGTGAAATAATCCTCACCTGGGTGAAGAAACAGATCAGTGCAGGCACCACAGCCCCTTCCTCCCCACTAGTGGCCACCACCATTGTGACTTTTATGGTCTTACTTTGCTTGTCTTCTTAAAGTTGTACTAGCTAATAGTGTATGCCTAAGCAATATAGTTAAATTTCGCCTGTTTTTTTAAACTTATAAGTACAGGCCCACATGTGGTATATTCAATTATGTTTGGTTTCTTTAACTCAAATTATGTTTTAAATATTCATCCGTATTATTCCATTTATCTGTACTTCATTCATTATGTTTATACTAATAATACTAAAGTATTTAATTATACACATATCCCACAGTTGTTTTTTTTTTTTTTTTTTTGTTGTTGTTGTTGTTGTTTGAGTTACCAGGGCTGGGGATTGAATCCAGGACCTCCCATGTGGATTTAGGTTACATAAAAGTTACATAAAAAATATAAGGGATTCCCATATGTCCCACTCCCTCCCCCTCCCACACTTTTCACATCAACATCATCCCTTATTAGTGTGGTACATTTGTTACAATTGATGAACACGTATTGAAACATTGCCACTAACCATGGATTACAGTTTACTTTATAGCTTGCACTCTGTCCTGCCCAATTTTGTGTATTGTGACAAAATATACAATGGTCTGTATCTGTTACTGCAATGTCATGCAGAACAAATCCAATGTCCCGAAAATACCCACATATTACATGTATTCTTCCCTCTCCCATCCCTCAGAACCTCTGGTGGCCACTGTCTTTATATCAATGATAAGAGTTCTTCCATTGCTAGAATAATAATAAGTCTACTTTAGTTCATTGTTCATTCCCCAATCTTGAGGATTTGGGGATGGTGATGCCCACTCTGTTTCTAATCGAGAGGGGGCTTAGATCCCATGGGGCAGATGGATGGCACTATCTTGCTTGCAGTTGCAGACACTCTCTCTTCCTTGTATCCTATAGTTTTTTGATAGACATTAGAGTTATTTTGATTTTTTGCTAATACATATTAACCATCTTTTGTTCATGTAGATAGATAGACAGATAGACAGATAGAAAGATAGATGCATGCATTTCTGTAGGATATTTACCTAGGGGTGGATTTGGTTGTTCCTAGTGTATGTATATTTTCAAATTTACTAGATATTGTTAATTATTTTCCAAAGTGTTTGCACCAGTGTACCTTCTCACCAGTAGTGAATGAAAATTGTTGTTTCTCTACATCCTTGCTAACACTTGAAATTGTGTTTGTCTATTTGATGGGTGCATTGTGGTATCACATTTCCCTGATTATCTATTCATATATTTATTGGCCACTTAGGTTTCTCTTTTGAGTTAATTGTTCAAGACTTATACTCATTTTTTTCTTACTGATTTTTGGAAGCCCTTTAAATATTCTGAAAATGATCTTTTTGTTGGCTGAACCCACATTTCTTCATCTTGCACACAAAAATATCATGAAAGACTTTTTTAGCTAGTTTGCTGTATCCTTTTCTAAATGAACAAAATCATCTATTTAATGACCTATGGTAGATTTTGTATTAATTGACATCATTATCAAAAAACTATAGTTTCCTGGGGAGTGAATGTAGCTCAGTGGTTGAGCTCCTGCTTCCCATGTATGAGGTCCTGGGTTCAATCCCTGTACCTCCAAAAAAAAAAAAAATCTGTAGTTTCCAGAGTATCTTTCAATTAAGAAGTCAAAGCTCTTTGATATTTCTGCTATTTGAAATTTTTAATTTTAAGTAACAGAAGCAAAACTCCAATTAACATAAGTGGCATGAAATTTACGGTTTCACATATTGAAATGACATCTTTAGGCATGGCTGGATCCAGGGTTTCAAATAATGTTATCAGTACTCAGTCTTTTCTTTCCTCTATTTGAGACCTATGCTATTCTATAGTTCCTCTCCAGAATTTCTACTTAAACATTGTACCATAAGCTAGTGGCAATTAACAGCTTAAGAACTCAAGACAAGGGAGGCCCTTTCTATTCATAACATAAGAAAAAGTCCTATCTAGAATTCTCATTGTTTGGTATCAGATCATTTGACCATCCCTAAATCAATCCCTGTGTCTGAGGGAATGGAATATTCTATTTAGGCTCATTTTGGTCATTTGCCTACCCCTACTATATGGACTCAAAGAAGGGGGTGGAGTGGTGTCCCAAAAGAAATTTGTGGTTCCAAAAGAAGATGAAGATATTCATGGGACGTAAATGGCAGATATCAACTACTTCTTCTATACTTTATGATTTCTTAAAGGTTTTAAAATATGACTTGATAATGGTAAATTTCTGTTTTAGGTTGCATAAAATTTTCTGTACTTCAATATTGCTAAGTAAAAAAATGTAAAAATATTCAAGCTTGTATTGATATAAATTGCCATATCCTAAAGTTCTTGCACTAAACTATAACTCACACCCAGAATATACATTTAACCCTAACCCTATGCCAGGTTATTTTCAATTACATGGGTATAGGGACTAGGTCATGCCCAGAGGTATTGCATAAGAGACCAAGTAATCCCAAAATTAATTAGACTGGCTTGGCTGTTCTTCTAATATGAAGTATTCTGACAAATATAATATGGACATTAGTTATGATACATAATTTTTGGATTTACTATGTCTAAGAAAAAAAGAAATGCACACTACATTGGTGCTTTTTTCAGTAGATTTTAAATTGTATTATATTTAGTTTTGTCTGTTTAATGCTTATTTTCCCTTCTGATTAAAACATTTTTCTACAATTGTAAGAAGAATGTCTCAAAACAAAATAAACATATATACATCATAAACTTTAGAAACAAATCTCACCAGTTGAAAGGCCCTTTAGTTTCTAGAGCTGGATCATAAAGTAATGAAATAATAGTAAGAGAATGGAATGTGAAAATATTATATGAGGAAAAAATTTTTCCCAATTAATAGTGTAGGAGTCAGCAAGAACAGTGCTCTAATCAGTAGGTAAGTGAGAAAAGGAAAACTGACTTGAAGAAAGCAAAAAGAATGAGGGGATTGCTACAAAGAGTGATGGTTGTAATTGCACTTTTATACCTGGTATAACATTTTTAACAGGGTTAATGTAGCATTATATTTAAACTACTTTCCAATAAACAATAGGCTGTTTATGCTGTTGAAAGGTACATATTCCTCCTCTTTCTAGGGATGAGGAAGCTGAGGCAGAGAAAGGTTAAGTGGCTTTATCAAGGTCACAAAGCATCATGGTGACAAATTTAGGAATAAAATTTAATTTCCTGAACTTCAGTCTCTGATTTACTGCATGGTATAATTAATAGCAGTACATTGTAGTTTTCATATTAGCTCTGCTGATCACTATGAAAGATTTATCTTTGAAGTTTAACTGAAACACATTTTACTGAGACCTTTAATCCTTCTGCCACTGATGTAATTAAATGATGCATTTGTGGTCTAGCCTTGGGTTAGAGTGATTACTTGTAATTTTTTCTCTTATTTCTTTCAAAAATCGTAGCTTTTTTCTCCTCCTTTTAAAAACTATTCTTGTTGATTTATATCATAGATTCAAGTGTGCTTTTCTGACTGATAGGAATTGATGACCTTGATAGCAGGGTATATCTTTCCAAACTTTACTTTGTATGTTTGGTGACATACCAGAATTAATGCCCACCAGAACCAACATGTATGTTTAATTTTGAGGAAATGGAGCATATTTCACTCTCAGGTGTTTTTATAAGCAAAGGTCTGTCTGTCATATTTTTTGTAGCTCCAGGACCATTCACATTAATTTAGACATTTGAATTAAAAGATATTAAAGCTGATCAATATACTGAAACTGAGTTTACTTAATTTCACTATCTAATTTTGATTTTAGAGTCCAGTCCCTACTCATGAATAATGATAACTCTCCTGAAACAGATGACATTAATTACCTAAATTTATTGTTTAATCTCTGGTATAGTGAATGGTTTGCCCAAAAATATATGAAGCAAACAAATATTTAATGGCAAGGTGTGAAAATAATTTTGAACAAAAACTATGATGTTTTTACTTGTAAGCAGAAAACTTACATTTTAGAACATTCCAATAGCGATGTTAGTATATGCAATTTCTGATCATTGATATAACAAGCCATCATTTATTTGGATGAAAGGCATTAGTAATTAGAATACTTAACACATACAAAGTCTTTACTATGTGCCAGGGTCTAAGTTCTTATTTGTAATGACTCATTTAATCCATATAACCTCAGTTTACTCACCCTGTAAAATTTTTCAAGTGCTTAGTAAGTATCTGGCATTTGTCTAGGAGATTTCATAAATTGCACTTAAAAATAATCCATCTTTTTCATTGTCCACTTCATATAGTCTTTTAGATTTAAAAAAGAATGGAAATCCATTCCCGGAAATGTGGTTGGTTAGATAACCCCCTTCCTTGCCAAGAAACACCTAGAAATGATGGATAAAATGGAATAAACATGAGGACTTTTACATCCATAGCTGAGCTTGCAAGAAAGTGAAATATATATAGTTTTAGTTTCCTTAGCTGCTCAAGCAAATACTATGGAATGGTCTGGCTTAAACAATGTGAATTTATTAACTCATGGTTTTGAGGCTAGGAAAAAGTTTAAATCAACGTGTCATCAAGACCAATGCTTTCTTTCCAAAGACTGGCATTCTGGAGCTAATGCCTGCCAGTGATCCTTGGTCGTGGGCTCCTCTGTCACATGGCAATGCACATGGAGACCTCTCCTGGCCTCTTGTTTCTCTTCCGGGTTCTGTTGACCTTCAGCTCTTGCTTCCCGTGGTTTTTCTGTATCTGTCTGAATTTCATTCTGCTTATAAAGGATTCCAGTTATGGGATTAAGATCCATCCTGATTGCGGTAGGCTACGCCTTAAATGAAGTAACCTTATCAAGAAGCCCTACTTCCAATGAGTTCACACCCGTAGGAATCAATTAAGTTTACGAACATGTTACACTTGGGTACATACAGCTCTCAACTACTCTGTGTGTGTGTGTGTGTGTGTGTATGTATTAGGGGCCAAAAAGAAATCTGAAGTTATCTTGTTTGTTATCTCTTAAAGTTTGATTCTATAAGTGGTATAAATGACTATATGTATTTCTCATCACTTCTTTTCTCCTAATAATCAATGGGTAAAATTTCATAAAATAAATCTCTTGCAATAATTTTGTTACTTTACAAAGCAGTTCTATGTTTATGGTTCACATTTTAAAAGTCCATTTGAAAGTAAATGGCTGGTTATAACAGTTTGGAGTCCACTTTTTTAAATTATCATATCAAATATTTTTTAAAAAGAGCATCCTTTCCCTAATTCACATTAGCCTTTCCAGTTTGACAGACATTAATTTTTCTCTAATACTTATGAAGCTCAAGCCATTATGCCAGCACTATATTTTAACTGCTTTTAGTTTTGACATCAGCAAAACTTACTAAGAACTCAGTGTTGCACCTATTTAAGTGCAGAAGCTCTGGTGTAGAAATTTTAGTAGGACAAGCTAAAGAAATCTCTATTGTCCAATATTCGCCATCTTCAGTACCATCAAATCTGACACTGAAAATTCACTCTAGCATAATGCATTCCAAACAAGAATAGTTGACTCCACATCTAAAAGAAGGACTTTTAAGTGTAAAAGGCAATATCATAGGATTTAGAACCTTCAAGCTAAAAGAAAGAATTTTAACACATATTTTATGGCAATTAAATCTTTGAGCATCATGAATAAACGGCCATAAACAGGAAAGCATTTAGTACCTTGTTCCATGTAAACACTTTAATTGTATCTATAAACCCTTTAAAATATGAATACTAAAACTTAGTATAAAATGTCAACACTAAAACCTGTATAAAACTTATTTGATCTTAGAAGATACAAATTTCCTAATGGTTCAATAGTGTAACTGAATGTTTTAGTGTGATTATATCTATAATCTATGTCTACATACACATGTTAGAGAATTATCAAACCTAATTGATACTTATAGTCTTAATTTTATTGTTGCTACTCAGTGATTACAAATTTCTTGGTATAAATAAAATCAAGTTTATTTGTGTAAGCAGGAGATTCCAATTGGATTTGACGATATTATCCAATATAGTTCCAGTTTCCAATATGTTTTTCAAAATTAACAATATGCATAGAATCAACAATTGAATCATTGCAAAAGTGGTATGATCCTGCTGCTACTTCACTATGGAAGTTTTTATTAATAAACTGTCCTTTGACAGCTTAATGAATATAGGACTAAAGAAAAAAATGAAGCCCACAAGCTAATTTCCTATTAAAGTCACTTTATGTAATATTGTTAATGGTGTTCCAGTTGCTTCTTCTCCTCCCCCCACCCCGCCTTCTCCTTCCCCGCCTCCTCCTCCTCCTCCTCCTCTTCTTTCTTAGACACCAAATTAAAAGTAACAGTGAGAACTTGAAAGGAACTTTCGATGAAAGCACACTAATGATTAGACTTAGAAAAAAGGAAAGGTTAAAGGGACCAAGAATATTACAATTATTTGGATTTTTAAAAAGCTCTGGTGTGATATAATATGCTGTTAAAAATTGGAAGGGCTCAGAATGATGGAAGGGCAACTAGCAGTGACTGCATTAAACCTACTACAGGCAATTGGTTTCATCATAATTTCAAAAGATTTTTCTTAATTATTTACTGAGAACATGGTCGCCTGCCTACTTTCTCTAGATCTCATCTTCTTTCCTGGTCAAACGAAGAGATTAAATTATAGCTCTGTGACTGTAGCATTTGACAGTGGCTCCCTGACAAAATCATTGCTCAATACTGGACTAGATTGCTGCTGCTGTCCTCTTTGGAGGTTTTTTAAATAAGACATATCTGAGTCAGGCTTAAGTATAGACAAGCTAGAGGAAGGTCACTGAGTCTCTGGTTACTTTTCGTTGCATTAAATTTCTTATTACTCATTTAATTCAGAGATAGGTTATCATTTAAAAATAGGAAGCAATTAAGAAAATAAAAACAAATTGGGTTTAGCAATTACATAATGGGATTTTTAGCAATTTACATAATGGGATTTTTAAATAATGGATGTTATTTTCAAGTTGTTTTAACTATTTGAAAGAGATTTTATTATGTTTTACACTACATGAGAAGGTCCACAAAGTGTATTCCAGGGTTTTCACCTGTTTTTTTCTGTAGTCTTGAAAGCTCTTTCTTGATGATGTAACCAAGAAGTAAATCTAAACTTGCAATGTAGGTGGGTATTGTATAATATGAATTAAGAAAATTTGGGGGAAAATTGCAAGGAAATGGAGTTGGTTTTGTTCATGACAAAATATATGCCATTTGAGTCATAGGAGGATTTAATGTTTTCATTTCTTAAAATGTTTGACCGAACTTTTAGTTATGATATTTGCATCTGTTGTTCCATCTGGAGGACCTAAAAAGTCCAATGAATCGTAAAGGGACAGTTCAACATAAATATGCAAATTAAAGACATTTTAAGAAGCTTATGTAAGAAGTATTTACTCCATGCCTTAATTAGAAGGTCTTACTATATATTTCTTAATCATCTGTTGTGTTAAGCATTGGGTTTCAATCCAGCATATCAAGAAAGACTTCCTGGAATATAAATAGTATCAAAGATTCTTTATGAATATCATAGACATTGTCACATATGATAAAGTATAATTCGTTTACCAGGGAAAGAAAAAAATACAGATTAATATTTAAAAGGTGTTATTTTCAAAATAGAAGTGGTTTATGTAGTCACTGCTATTTTGTTCTGGTATCAACTAAAGTTTTCAAACTTTTAATGAGCACTTAATGTTAATGTTCCATTAGATAATTATGTTCTGTTTGTATACTGCCATCATTTGAAGAACACATTTGCTTTATTCACTGAACCTTGAAGCATACTCTAAATATGAATATAAATGCTGCTATTTCTATCATGTCTTCAAAGTCTTTAATTTCTAATTTTCACTTAAACATTTTGGTTTTCGATACATTAGTTATCACAAAGCACATGTTGAGCTTTTTATTTTAAAAAAATGATCTTTGTTCTGTCTAATTAAGGATGAAAGACACTGAAACATATGTCCTTCTTTAAAAAAGTAAAAATGCATTTTAAATCTTTTAAAGGAAAGTATCACTTCTGGATGTCATGAACATGTCCTATTTCTGTGTATCGACTTTTGGGGCTCCCTGGCCTGAGATGTAACATGAAAATGGAATGTTTCTAGTTATATCGTTACTATGGTGTTAGTGAGCTAGTTAATGATATAATTCTTTTAAAATAATGAAGTCAATAACAGGTGTCACCATCAAACCTGAAGGAAAGGGAATGAAGTAGAAGAGATGGGGAAAATATCCATTAATAATAAAAACTATATACTATGAGGGCAGCAAATAGATAGTAAGATACCCCTTATTCATTGGCTGGATATGACATCACTATGATTGCTTAAAACAAACATGCTGCATAAAAGTATGATGAGATAATTTTGATGATGTTTTCCATTTTAGGTTTATAATCAGATAGTTTTGTTCATCTAATTTCTCTTTCAGTTAGATAAACCCAATAGTGTTGACTGCCTTTTCATGTGTTTTTTTCTTTCAATGAAATTATTTGATGAATATTTAGTAAGAAATAAAATTACACTCAGAGCAACAATTTTACATCCACACAGCTAATTATAATTTCTCATTGTAAAAATGAATGCACCATTGAGTTTTAAGATCTGCATTTATCACTTTGGTTGGAGTTAAGAAGTTGATTTCTGGACCAGTGCTAATCAAAGTGAAATTGAAAATAAAATAAAGTGGTTCTTCACCCAAGATAGTTTGGGAAGCTCTGTTCTAGATGGCAGGCAACAAGCAGCTAAAATAAAGACAAGGCAATGGGTTTGCAGAAGAGTTAATAGATTTAAGATATATGTAGGAGGTAGGGCCAAAGAATTAGATGACTAATTATATATGGACAATGATGGAGTGAGTGCTGAGTTTTTGTTTGGAAGAGTTGACATTTGAGGGATTTCGAGATGAGCCTGTTTGAGGGAGAGTGAACAAGGGTGTTTTTCCTGTAAGTATCTAATGACTTAAATAACAAAGATATATACTGAAGTATCTAACAAGAATTCCAGCAGTAGGACAGGGTCCGGGTTGATAATTCAGCAATTAAGATGCCATTATCAATGACTCATTTACTTGGACCTATAATAATGCTTATAATAAATGGACTTATCCAAGGATGTAGAGTAGAATGTGAAGTATACAAAGGACAAACCACTGTATGTAGAACAAAGACAATTAAGAAAGGATGCTTTTCCACAAAGAATAGGAACCAGAGAGACTGTGGTTTTTGTTTTATTTTTTTTGTCAAATACAATTAAATTCTGAAACATAAAGTTGTTATTGGCAGATTTCCTGCCTCAGAGAAGTTCAACTTGGACCCTACAGTTCGACTTGACAGAGATCTTCTTAACATTTGCCAGTTGTTTAAGTTTTGTTTTTGTATATTCACTCATACTCTTCTCAAATTTAGAAAATTCTGTAATGATGTAATTTTCTTCTCATTCAAATAATGCTTGGCTGTTGATTCCAAGAAAATCTTCTGAGATTTTTTTTTTTAATTTTGTGCTATTCCCTTTTTCCTGGTTATAATTTTAAGAGTCCTAGAAAATAACAACAGAGTATTTTAACAATGCCCCACATGTAGTGTTTAAGTCTTCCACTCTACCACAGATGCTGGAGTCATAGTTATAACTATGGATGAAGCTTTGTTATGGAAACATCCCAAGTGTACCCTGATTGGTGTCTAAGATATGTTTTCATATGAGTTTCTGTACTTTGCCTAATAGTGCCTTAGTGGGAGAGTGTGACAGAGCAGGTTCCTCTTTCCTTAGGGTAGAGCTATTGCTGGGAAACAGCTGCTTGGCCAAAAATTAATTTTTCAGTCCCTCTTGCTTCTAGATAGAGCCATGTGACTAAAGCCATGTGACTAGTTCTCATCAATGAATATGAGAGGTAGTGATGAGTGTCTGAGCCAAATTAGTTAAGAGTGAGTATGCTTTCTCCCCATTGACTTTCTTCACCCATCGATTGTTGGATAGACAGAATGCAAAGGCCCCAGCAGATGGCAAGAGTCCAGGTCTTTAAATCATATCATGGGGGAAAGCTGGTCACTGACCAGAAATACTCTCATTGCATGCTTCTGTGAGAAATGAGCACCAAATATGTTACAACACTGACATGGGGCTTACTTGTACAGCAGCTAGCCTTACCCTAAATAGCACAGTCAGGCAAGTTTTGCCAATGTAAAGCCATCCGAATAAAAGAGATGATGACTTTCAAGTTACAATCGGCCTAAAACTCAAACTGCTAACCAACATACCTCCCATTTTCCTGCCCAAATACTTCTCTCTACACTGATCCCTCTATATACTGGGCGCATCAACCAGATCTACGCATGCTCAAAGTCTACTGTCTTTCAGGGGCCAGCTTGACAGTCTTTCTCCTCTCTTCAGCCTTCAATGGTTTCTTTCTGGATAGGCGCAGTCCCTTTTGAAGGGATCAATTTGCTTCTTGATGCTTTGTTTCCTATACAGTTTTTTGACTATTTGGATATACCCCACTCTTTAACATTCATCTCTGAGATACTTGAGGGCAAGACTTGGTTTTACCAGAATATTCTGCATTATTTAGCACACAATGGAAAGATGATCAATAAGCCCTTTTTGAAATATTGAATTAATGAAAGTCTAATGAGATATGTATGTTAGGAAAGTACTCTGCTTAAATAACTCAGTTAAATGGTTTTTAGTATTAATCAAAACCTCTTATATAAATATTTGAGAGTTTTTAGCATATTTATAAACTATTTTAAGATATAACTATATTTTGAAAGTCTTTGTATATTGACTATTCTAAAATTAATATAAAATAAACTATGACAGGTGTTCTTTCCTCACAATAATTCTAATAATATGATTTTCTGTTAAAGTCAGCACAAAATACTTTCCGTATTTAGAGTCAACTGAGATGGTTTTAAAAGCTTGCAGAGTTCTAGAAGTTCTCATAAAACACATAGCAAAATATTTTAAAGTTGAAAGTTTCAAATAGCACTAAATATAATGAGAAGAAAAAAATAAGAATACCAAGACAGCTTGAAAGATTGATGCTAAGAGAAGACATATGCAGTGAAAAGAAGAAAAAGATGCAGTGTGGGCAAAGAAGCAGAAAGAGAGGAGACAAAGTCAAAAGTTCTTGAGTAGGGAGGTTTTCTTGAACAGGACATGAGATGTTGCTGTGCTTTTAGGCTTTAATCCAAGAGGGAGATGGAAGGAAAGAAAAAAAAAAAAAAACAATTATCATTAAGCTGTCCCTTATGGTATTATCTGTAATTGCACAATAATAGAAACAATGCAAAGGCCCGAAAAATGACAAGGAAAGGATTTTATAATTTATATGAGACAGTGCAGTATGGTGGAAAGAGTCTGAATTAGAGGGAGGTGACTTCAGTTATCGTTGAGTTTCCAGCCTGCTATAGGACTTGGGCATTTGTCCTAATCCTTCCTGGTATACTAAGAAACTCTACACTTCCCTCCAGAGCTAAAACTTTCTAATGCAAAAAAAAAGTTTATAAGTTTAAAGTATTCTGATTTTAGCAAGTTTTCCGAATAGCCTATTTCTTCGTGGCATAGAGGAGGGCAGCAAGCAATTCTGGAAAGAGCAAAATCTCTGAAAACAGATAAACCATCATTAATTCTTTCAAGAAACACTTTATAAATGCCTGAGTTTCAATCTAAACTAGTTTTTTTTTTTTTTTTTTTTTTTTTTCTAACTAGTTCAGTGGATGAGTTAACTTTTCTGAGTTAATTTCCTTTGTCTCTATAAAATTGTGCTGAGAGTTATATTTAGGCACCCAATAGTACTTAGCAGGTAATAGACTCTCACTTAATGCTTGTTTCCTCCCTCTGGTAAATAAAACAACAAAATGAAATAACTGAAAACAGCAACAGGTTAGCCACATGTCTGGTATAGTGACAAGGAGTTGTTTGACACCAGAATGTCACAACCAACTTTGATTACTGTAATTCAATCCATGGTAATATTATGTGTTTTTTTCTTGTATATTACTTAAGAGAGCAAAAATCAATTCAATTAGTATTCCCTGGTAAATGTCAGCCATGGTGATTATGTAAGTTGGGTGCTCTCTATTAAGTGAGCATCTTTTTGATGCAGATGATGAGAGGATTTTGATGATGGCGATGATGATGATAACTAGCCTTTATTGAATACCTACTATATGCCAGGCACCGGTCTATTCAATTAGTTAATATAATGGGCAAAGCGCATTTATATTAATTAATTTAAACTGGCATAATATAGATGACATAATAACTGAAAGTGTTTTATTTGTTGAATGCATTTTACTCTCTACTGGCATTTGATAGACTGTTGAGGTACTAAGTTCATTCTTCTTTCACGTTATAAATATTAACTAATTTCTTATTCATGTACTGGGCTGGGCACCATGAGAAATTAGAGGATGAAGCAGGTAGAGACTTCCTGGGGCTGTTATCACCATTACAAGAGGCAGCAAAATGAGAAGTGTTGTAAGAGGGATGGTCATAAAGGGTGGTGAGAATTCTGAGACAGTCATGGAAAGTTTCCTGTATGAGAGGAATTGGAAGTTGTCCTTGATGGAGGGTAAAGATTTAGCACGAACGCGTCAAATTAAAAAAATTGGGCTTGATAAGGAGAGTCTTCATTGGAAAGACTTACTGCAAGTTTGGGGGAGGGACTATTGCAATAAGGAGAGGGGCCCTATTGCAATAGGAGGACCTCTCTGACCTGACAATAAGGTTGCAAGTGTCTCAAGAATTAGGCAAAAAGGATGTTTCTATTATAAAGAGGGGGAAACAAGGCCCGACAGTACTGGATGGGGGGAAGTGGGATGAATGGAAGTGGCAGAATCAGACAGTTGATCAGAAAATGTTTTATCCTGAGGCCAACTTATACTCTGGACGGACTGTTAAGGAGGGGGTCTATGCTGCCAGGGACCTGGGGAAGGAGAACATTTTAACCAAAGTTTGATTAACAAGCTAAACCAGCCACATTAGCCATTAAGAACATCTCTGAACTACCCTGAGGCACCCCCAATAGTACACTTCAGCCCTCTGCAGTTAAGGACAACCTCTGGGCATTCCACTCTCCTTCTCTTACTAGCTATATTTGCACTTGCTTCTACTACTCACAACTATCTTTGTTTTTCCTAATGATTATCTTGCACTCGGTGTAATGAGCCTGGGAGTACAAATTACGTAACTATTTGACATGTAAAGAATTGAACTGAGTTCATCTTGAAAATATAGTTTATCTAGAAACGCTGATTGCTCCAACCAACAGGTTTGATTGGAAATGTAATGTAATAATAAAAGCAATTAACCTTATTGAGCCCATTCTATGTCTCTGGACAGATGGTAGGCACTTGCATATCTTTATCTCTTTTCATCTCCCTGGGAACCTGTTGGTAGGGGATATGGTTTCTATTTTTTGGATGAGAAAATTTTAAATTCTGAGAATTAATCACTCTGCACAAGCAGTGGGACCTCAAGCTTTAGAGTCAAGTTTTAAATCCATACCTCCCTAGGTCTCTAAACCATTCCACTTGGAATTAATTACTCACATTTTCAAGGCTAATCAATAGCAGCTCTGCTACTTAATACCTTTGTAATCTAGGGACATTGTTTAACTATTTGACTCAGTTTCTTCACCTATAAAATGAGGACAATCACCTTTCCTCATGGGGTAATTGTGAAGATTAAATAAATTAATATGTATAAAGTATTTAGAACACATATATAGTCACATTTTGTAGGTGTTAGCTATGACGATGATGGTAATAATTGTGAAGCAATGAAACTGTGCTCCCACTTTCTTTCTCAAAACCTCAAAGTGAACAGCCAAATGCAATAATAGCTCAAAAATGACTTGGTAGAACAGGGGTGGCGCGCACACACACACACACACTTACTTCCCTCTCCCATATTCCTCGAGCAGTTTAATTAAAATGGCACTATAAAAATTAGGAGCATTCATTCACTCTTAATTGAATTCACACCTAAGGTTTTGTTTTTTACATAAAGTCAAAAATCTCTTTTGTGTCTATCTTTAAACTGCTCAGAATTCCTAAAATAAAATTTGCATTTTATCTAAGAGCTCAGGATGGCAGCTTTGACAACTGGAATTTGAAAAACTCAAAAAAAAAAAAAAAAAAGATTTGCATATCATTGCCCTAGTATGAAGAATCAGGATCACTAAAATATTAAGAAGCCCTTACTCGTATTTCCCCTTTGTAGGGAATACAGGAATGTTCACATTGTCTTGTCTTCCTGGGTGACTTCCTGTGTCGGCTGGGCTTCTTGGAGCTTGGACTGAGCCAGAGTTTTCCTGTCTGAAGTGTCTGGGTTGAGATGTGTAAACTGATCTGAGATCAAACAAGTTAACAAAGAACAGGGGCAAGACTGAGGTATAAAACGCAGGATGATCCTATCACCATTTTTTTTTTTTTTTTTTAAAGATTTTATTTATTTATTCATTTATCCCCCCCTTGCTGCTTGTGCTCGCTGGGTCAGCTAACCACGCCGTGCGGGCGGGCTTGCCTTCACCAGGAGGCCGTATGGTAAACGGGAGCCCTACTGATTGAGCCATAAGTGTGGAGAGCCCGGAGGCAAGGACTAAGGGCAGGGTCATTCCAGCCAGGAATTCAAATCTCAATTGGAATAAAAATTGTTTTAAAGTGTGCAAGATAAGGGTATTTCTGGGTGGAAGTGGTAGTGCTCATTTGCCTCAGCAAAGGCTTTAAACTGCCATGGGAGTTTGTGACAACCATGTTCTGGTAAGGATGTAGCTCGTAGAGAAATCAGACTATGTTCACGGGTTTATAGCAGAGATTGCATAGGATATTGTGAAAATGTTGTTGAAACTATTCCTAAATTTTTAAAATATGAAAGATCTCTAAGTTTCACTATAGCCTTTATATACCTGTGGCTTCTCTCTGTAGCTGCCTAGAAGTTAAAGAGAAAAAGAGGTATCGCTCCCCACTCTGTGCTGATTAGAAAAATGGTCTTACATATGACCACTAATATTTCCTTGGTTGAAGAAAAAAAATCCTTCCATTCTAGAACACAAAATGAGCAAATAGAATCTAAGACGGTTTTAATCCTATACTGATTTTTTTTTTTTGGTATCTTTGAAACAAAGAAAGGACTAAGATACAATTTACACCACACCAGGCCTGAAGCAATTGGGTTCCAGGGACTAAGATTAGGGCATCTTCATGCTGCCATCTCCCCTTGACTACCTAAAACTGTTTTCCACATTGTGAAAACCACATGCTCAAAACCCATCCTTAGCTGGCTTACCAAACTGTCAATCAGAAGCTGCCCCCCACCACAAGCCCCACTCTGATTCATTCACACCCCATCCTATGGTGGCCTTATTATACTTTTAAGTTCCTGCCCAATTGAACTTTCTTAAGTGTACATTGCCCAGACTATCCGTCCTTACCATATACATTCACTTCACTCCAATGTGTCTTTCCTTCCTATCTAATTTATAACTCCAAGGTAAAGTCTTCGCATAGCCCTCAAATTAAGTGGACTCCCCTTTGCACTCCCATAGTATCAGAGCACGTCTGTTTTGAACACTTTTATAGTGATCTATTTAGAGCAGTGTTTCTCAAACTTTAATGTACATACACATTACCTAGAGAGCTTGTTGAAATGCAGGTTCTGATTCGGGGCGAATCAGCCCCCACAAACCACACACTACATAGCAAGAATTTAATGTCTGTCTGCCCCACTGAGACTGGAGGGCAGGATCCGTACCCCCAGAATTAACAGCTATGGAAAGAAGTTAAAAAGCAATCGAATTTTCACAGCACAGTAACAATTTCATTTGAAGTGCAAGCAGTACTTACAAATAGCCATTTCAGGAAAACATTGTCAGCTTCCTTCACCCCTTCTGTAGCTTGGTATTTCCATCTATTCTTTCCTTCACTTTGCCCCAAAGTTCACTGGTACCTGGAATGACCTTCTCAATTCTCCATACCTTTCACGTCTTAGAGTCAACCCTTGAGGCAGGGTGGAGCGATGAAGATACATGAACTTCTGTTTTCTTTTTCAGTCATCCATTAGAGTTAATTTCTTCTATCTCCGGATCTCCCTTCCTTGGAACCCACCAACCTATTCATCAAAGAATCCGAAAATATCAGTAATTTGTTCACTCGAAGACTTGTCTTTTAACTTCTAAGTAGAGACTTGATCTTGTTTTAAGCCTATAAATTAAGTTTTTTAAATGCATACATGAAAAAAATGCATACATGCCTAGGACTTGGAGGAGAGAATACAAGGAGCCACTTTGTTCCAAATGTTTGTAGTTGATGGATTCTAAGAGTGGAAACACGAAAACAACACGTATTCCAAGTAGTCCCCATACCACCCTCACGTGACCCCATCCCTGTCCTGTGCCTTAGAAGTATACAGAATCTTGGTGAGCAAGGGCTGCGGACAGTCGCTGCACCCAAGGTAGAAACTGAGAAATACATTTTCTCAAAGAATCATTTTCCCTTTAGGTGGACAGGCCTCTTTATAGCACAGCCACTGCTCTTCTTCTCCATTAGGCAGAAATGTGTTGTTAAAGTATTGTTTCTGGGAGAAAATGTGTGCTTAGGCTCCTAAAACCATAGGGTGACTGTACTTTTAGTACATACAGATCTTTGTTAGGCTTCCAATTTCTTTAATGTTGAAAGGTACAATATAAGAAAGAAGGTCAGTTAAACTGGATTTCTACGTAATATATATATGGTATGATATAGGCATATGATGTGGTCTATATCTACATGATATCCATGATAGAGATATGAAATATATGTGTATATGTGCATGTGTGTATATGCATATATATTCACATACATATTGAACTAACATACTTATCTATACATATGCATCTCATGTGTGTGTGTGTGTGTGTGTGTGTATATAACATATATCTTCTCATTTCTTGTCATAAAACACCTAAGGTGAGAAGGAGCTCAGGAGAGAAATTCTCGCTAAATGTGTATAGATTTGTCTATTAACAAGACGATGTTACACATACCATAGATTTCATATTAAAGTAAATATCCACCAGATACCAAGAGAATAGAATGATTAATACTAGGGTGAGAATTCTAGCAAATTAAAGGAACTATCCACATGGCCCATGTTTCTAATTATCTGACAGAGCGTTGTTAATAACTTTTCTGGAAGCCACAAACACAGCAGTAGCACTTAATTATTATGCAGTGTTATAATATAATGCAATGCAGCTTTTCTCCTGCCTTGAAGACCACATTGGCAGCAGAACCTACCGTAATGAACTATCCTGTAGGCTCAAAATGCTGTTTTCAGCAATTTTGCACTAGGGTATTCAGATTTTACAGTATATGAAGTCTAACTTGAATGTGTGCTGCTACCACAGTTATTCATATTTCAAAATATTCACATTTTCCTTCTTTCAGTTGAAGTTGACTTTTAAAAAGCATATCGAATATTGAAAATAAATGGCTGTAGTGAGCAATGAACTAGATAGAACCCCAAGATTTTTCAAGATATGCTAATGAGTATTTTGTCTAGCAGATTTCCTTGGGTTGCAACACACATGTTAACAAGTATTTCACCCTCCTGGAGGTTCATGGTAGTGAACGTGCTAGCCCAGAATTATCAACACACATTCAGTTATACCCTTGTAATCAAGACAATATATCATCCCTTTTCCCTTGATGTTTTGGTTCACATCATCTAAGTATAAATCTAAAGCATTAATACAACTGTAATTCACACATTTGATGATTAAATAGGAGAAAAGTCTCTTAAAGGTTCTCAAAAATCACTGTGATTTTCCTCCCTTTACCTATATTATTCCACCTGTGCTACTACATTTATCTTAATTACAGGGGGTGTGGAAGAAAAGGAAAAGTTAAGTCTTCCTAGTAAGAAGTATTATGCTTAATGCTGCCACAGTAAATAATCATTAGTGGGAATTAGAGGGAGCCCCTTTAAAGGGGCATAGAGGGCTATTTTTTAAAGGCTTAACAATACTTTGTTTCAAGTTTTAATTAACCAGTGCCCTGTGTCACTCTTACAAAATTATAGGATTTTTTTTTACAGCTCAGTTTCTTCATTTCAAATGAGAGTTGGACTGCTGGCTGTCTTTTGGAGTCACCATGGGTATTGCATTAATTCTTAGGCATAAAATATCACCAAAACACAATTTTAGTAAACCACATAGTAAGGTAGGTGCCTCATGAATGAAAGCAGTTTACAGATGTGCTTATTTACATCCTATGTTTACTATACAGAGTAAAGGAATCTGGATCTATGGAAATTGATTTTTGAGAGGGTTTCAACAAATATTCTAAGACATAGACCCATCATTGGGTCTTACCCTTTTAAACCATACTGTAATCATTCATGATGGAAATATTTCCAAAATGTAGCAATAAGCCTTCTGTTTTTTTCTCTAGATGAAAACAAATGTGTTTCTCAAATTGAAAATAGTTTTTGCACGGGTGTATGATTAAACAGAAATACACATATAGAAAATTCAGACTCCATGAACCTAGATTAAAAGCTGATTTTCTCACTTTTAAACCTTTTTTGCATTATTGCTCACCCCAAGGAGCCTTTTTGGATATTTTTTTCCTGGTTGTCCACCCCCAATGAGATTTTAATGCCATTGGTATACTGTATATCTGTTTATATACTGTGGTCCTTTGGGCTGCCAAGAACCATAGTAATATCTAAGATTGATTTGCCTCCTTGGGGTGACATCACCCTGCTGAAAGTGCATGGATAAAGCACAAAGTAAAATCACCTAAAATCCCAAACCACACAGGTAACTGCTATTCGCATTTATTCAAAGATCCTTTCAGACACCTTGCTACCAATATTTTATGCTTTTTATAGTCTGTTCTTGTGCTCCAATAAAGTAATACAGAAATATTTCCATGTTAATATAAATCATCATCATCCTCTTCAAGCATATACCATAATTTATTTAGCTTGTGTCCTGTGATATACCTTCATTCTTCTTCTATTTTTAGTTTTAAATAATGCTATGATGAATAGAATGTTATATCATATTCTGCATTTGATGTGATATCTGTAGAAATAATTTATCAAAGTGGAATTTCTGGATCAAGATGATCATCCATTTAATTTATTTCGATAAAAATTTCCAAACTGTCTTCCAAAAAGGCTTTACCAATTTGCATTCCCTTATACATTGAATGAGAATACATGTTCAACACTGGGTATATCCATTAGTTTCATCTTTACCAAACTTGCAGACACAAAGTAAATCCTCAGTACTTTTTTTTTTATTTTGCATTTCTCTGATAATTAATTGGGTTGTGTTTTTTTTTTTTTTTTTGGCTAACATAATGGTTAATGTTTTGACTATTTGTATTTAAAAAAAGATTTCCCTGTTCTTATAACTTTCAGCCATTTCCCTACTTATGTTCCTTTGAATTCCTTTATAAAACATTGTCTAGAATATAATCAACATGTTCAATAATTACTCTTCTGTACAGTGACACCTTGGAGAACTCTATAGAGCTCTGTGCTCCTTTATTTCACGCATTATTTTTATTTATTATTTTATATTTATTTTATGTTTATTCCTTCTTTATTAAACTGTATGTACAAGTGAAGATAGTGATAACTGTAGATATTGTTGAGTATGATGCTATTAGTTGTGTATTTGTTTTGATTCTTAAAGTTATTTCATATTTTATGTAGAGATTTTTAGAGGAAAATAAAAACTTTTAAAACAATTGCAAACCTTTCATAAGATAGTTCTCCTTTTTTTTTAATTGAAGGAGAGTTCTAATATTCTAATGTATTCTTTTCAAACCAAAATTTATAAACTTTCTCAGATCCCTTCACTCCTCAATCACTTCTGTCTTGTAAACTTTGAACTGACATATTTGATTTCTTTCATCTTTATTTCAGTTTTTTTTCTTTTTTGTATCATTAGGCTGAGAAAACATGTATCATGTTTCCATGAAAAGGTATTTCTTTAAAATCAGAGGCTTCACGGAAAGATAAATAGCTAGTAAACAACAAGGAGAGTCTGAATACATCACAATAATAAAACCATTGCTGTGGTTCCAGTTAGGCATGTTCTGGTTATTTTTAAGGGCTGATCATGTGAAGTCATAACTGTTTTCATAGTTAACACACTGTTTTATGCCCTCTATTGCCTGTTTCCTCCAGTTTATTCATAATAGCTGTTACGGACACATTATAATACTTTGTTCATGTAAATACCAACATTTTTCAATAAAGATTTAACAAAAATCTGTATCTGGAAAGAAAAATAAAGGCTAATAATTATGCTTTGGAACTGATGACTTTTCTTTGAGAATCCTCTACTTAATTTGACAGCATTTCATTAAACCTTACAGAGTTTACTCCATCTGTTGTTTTGATTTATACATTAGGTTCACAAATGCATTTTTATTCAGATAAAATTCACATAACATAAAATTCACCATTTTAGCCATTTTCAAGTGTACAATTCTGTGGCTTTTAGTATATTAACAATGGTATGCAACCATCACTCCTATCTAATTCCAGAACATTTCCATCATCCCACAAGAAGCCCTGGTGTCTTAGTTTGCCAGGGCTGCTGTAACAAATTGCCACAAACTGGTTGGCCTAAACAACAAGAATTTATTGTCTCACAGATTTAAAGGCTAGAAGTACAAAATCAAGATGTCAGCAGAATTGTGCTTTCTCCCAAGTCTATAATGTTCTGGTGGTGGTTTGCCAGCAATTTATAATTCATGGTGATCTCTTTCCCCATCTCTCTTCCTGACCCTGTACCCAAATATCCAAATGTCCTCTGCCTGTAAGGACTCCAGTCCTACTGGATTAAGGCTTACCCTGATTCAGTTTGACAGCCTCACCTGAACTATGGACATAATCAAAGATCATATTTGCAAATAGGTTCACATACACAGGACTTGTCCATAGTCTACAATAGGAATAGGGTTCACTGTGTTATACAGTCATATGTTTTATCTTTTTATTTTTATTCTAATAATATATACATCCTAAAGTTTCCCCTTCTAATCATATTCAGTGTTGTTGATGACACTCACAATAATGTGTTACCATCACCACCATCCATTCCCGTGAGCCTAAATACAGGTACAAGTTAATCATCAACTCCCCATTCTATAACCCCAGTCTAACTCCTGGTAATCTATATTCTAGATTCTAACTAGATGAGTTTGCTTATTATAATTAGTTCATAATAATGAGATCACACAATATTTGTCCTTTTGTGCCTCGCTTGTTTTATACAACATAATATCCCCAAGGTTCATCCATGTTGTTGCATGCATCAGGGCTTCATTCCTTTGAATATGCTCTATGTTAAGGTATGCCCACACCGAATGACTAATCCAGTATGGCTGAAGTCCTTATAAGCAAAGTAAATTGGACAAAGGAGGAGAAGCCACGGGGAGCAGCCAGAAATTGGAAGTCAGTAGAACTCAGGAAGAGAAAGGAAAAGATGTCACCATGTGCACTGCTATGCAACAAAAAAGATCAAGGGGCACTGATAGTGAGCTCCAGAATACCCCAGCCTTCATGGAGAAAGCATCACCTTGTTGGCACCTTGATTTTGGATTTCTCCTTATCTCAAAACCATGAGCCAATATCTTCTCATTGTTTAAGCTCGCCCGTTATATGGTATTAGTTTTAGCAGCTATGGAACTAAAACAAGTAACTTCCGTAATAATTGTACTAATAAGTTTCTATAATGCTTAAAAAAGGAAAAAAGCACATCATACTCACTTATACCATTTCTTGATGGTATACTCCCACTGGGGTAAAAATCAACAACAATGTCTAATTGAAAGATAGAGTTACATAAACTAGTATATAAACCATTCTTTGAGGGTAAGTTAAACACCTCTAGAAATTTCATTAACTCTAATGGACTGATAGTCATCAAAATAAATGTCTCTTTGCAAAATTTTTTGCTCTCCAAGAAGCAAGAGAATTAAAAAAGGTGAAACTAATTAAAACAATATAGAGAAGGAGGGAAAAGAAAAATCAAACTAGCCATATATAGGTTTTAGGTTTTTCTTCCTGATAAATAAAATCCACCTCTTTGATTTGGGTTATATAACTATTTTAATATTTTTTCAAAAGCCTTGTTCAAAAGGGTTTACTTTTGATAATAAAAATGAGCTTCTTTATACCATTTTCTTAAGAATTTTACTATGGGGGCATTTTGCAAAAGTTGCAAGGCACCAAGATTTTACTAGGTAAAAGGATATTGCATGGCTTTTCAAGTACTAGTTATAGCTAAACAAGTAATTGCCAAAGTTTTGAGGACTTCCGAGGAAAAAAATTTAAAAATTCAAATATGTTAAAATAACTCCCATCATCACCATCCCCATACCCACCTTTCTTCTTCACTTGTGTGGGAGGGAAGTCCCAGAAAGTTATGTAGAGGAGCAGGAATCTCCCCATCTTATTTCTGAAGCCTTCTCCTTGATTAGTTGAGAAGGTGAGTCGTCTTCTAGGAATGGCTAAAATTTCTGAGTTCTGACAAATAAGGGATGAAGCTGCTTGAAAGTGAAATTAAAATTACCTAGAGTAAGTCATGGAAACACCATGAGTTAAGCAGATTTAACAATGGAAAATGTACATATTACCATGAATAGTCCCAAATGAGTGATATTATAATATCAGTTTAACATAATTTAATAAAATGTGTGTGTTATAATTAAGCTATTAGAGATTCTTGGTCTCAAATCTTGATACCTTGCATGATAGCAATTTGTACTTTGTAACTTGAGCAGAAATGCCTCCAAGCTATAAGCAGAACACATACGCATATATTACTTGATGACATTTTTTGACATGTGTAAACCAATTAAAGTCTTTCTCTGCAAATGCAAATTTGTAAAGTAACAGAAAATATCAGAATTGTTTTCTCAGGCAGTATTTGGGGACCTTTTCATAAACACTGGGACTCTTCCCAACCCCCAAATCACAGTGCCTTCACTTTCACAATTCTAGATTCAGTTATTTAATTGAATAAAGTGTTACAACACAGTTATTAATCATTACTATTGAAATTGAGTTACCATGAAATAGTGAAAAGTGAGAACACAGTTCTGATATGCATGCATTTCCATTGGCACACTGCAATCATGTCATCTGACAAAAGAGGCAGTTTTGTGTCTGAATGCCTTTTCTTTCCTTTTCTTGCCTTACTGCACTGGCTAGATCTTCTAGTACTCTGTTGAATAAGAGTGGTGAGGGGATATCTTTGTCTTGTTCCTGATTTTAGGGGTAAAGCATTCAGCCCATTCAGTTTTCACCATTAAGAATAAGGTTAGCTGTAGGCTTTTGTAGATGTTCTTTATCAAGCTGAAGATGTTGCCCTCTAATCCTGTTTTTTCTGAAAGTTCTTATGAATGGGTGCTGAATTTTGCCAAATGTTATTTTCCGCACCAATTGATATGGTCATGCCATTTTCTTCTTTAGCCTGTTATATGGTGGATTACCTTGATTAATTTTTGAACATCGAATGAGTCTTATATCTTAAGAATAAACCTCACTTGGCCATGGGGCATATTCTTTTTATGCATTGCTGAATTCTATTTGCTAATATTTTGTTAAGGATTTTTGTCTATATTCATGAGGAACATTGGTCTGTAATTTTCTTTCTATTTTGTACTGTCTTTGTCTGGTGTTATTATCAGGGTAATACTAGCTTTATAAAATGAATTGGGATGTGTCCCCTCCACTGATATTTCCCTGGCTGGGAGGTATGGGAATTCCTCATTACTGCTCCCCTCATGGCTTCCCCTTACATGATGGAGGGAGGGTTGACCTCTTTGCACTGGGTTGTGGTGAAATTCCTTAGTCTCCAGTGGACCTTCTCTGATACCACACCAGCAGGGAAGGAGAGGGTTCTCCTTGGAGATGAAGGTTCTAGCTCCCTGCTCAGCCTTCTCTGGCACAACCCTGGCAGTAGAGTTGGGATGTCTCATTAAAGCCTGGTAGGGTGACATCTGGTGTCCCTACTTGGCCTCTGCTGGTGCGAGTGAGCCTGGGGCCACAGTTTTTTCCCTGTAGTTTGGTTGTGGTCTAGTGGTTATTATTTTACAGTTTTCTCATCTTGCTAGGCTTTCTCTTTCCTGGATTTTGGCTAAAGAAAGCCAACTTTTTTGTGGCATTTTTTCATCTGCTATTACTGATGTTTCTGGATTGCTGGCGTCTTCAACTTCAAGCCTGGGATATATACAGCAAAAAGAAAACCCAGGAAACTTGTTACTGTGTCATTCTTTTGGTCTTGAGGTCCATAGTATGCCTTCTTCTCTCTAACCTTCACAGTTTTCTTGTTTTTGATATATATATATAATATTTTTAGCTGTACTTAGCAGGAGAAATAGGGAAAATTAATATTTATTTCATTTTCCTGGAAGTGAAAGTCCCCGGATGTCAAGTAATTTTAATTAAAATATTTCATAGGAAGGTTAAACCAAACTGAGATGGAATGTTACATTTCCCACAACAACATTCATGCACAACCAAAGCCCACAAACAATTTTTTTAGGCTTATACTTCTTCCAAAACTGAAGCAGAGGATATTCCTAAGTAGGAGTGATGAACTATAGTTCTTTTCCTTGTTGTTTGATTTTAACTCCTGCCTTCCTTCCCTGCATAGCTTAAGAAACTAGAAAGAGAACTTGTTTACCACTCCCATACAAACTGGGAAATATATATTTTAAACAAACAAATAATAAAACCTCCCTTCCTCCTCCAAATGATGTAGTGACATCAGACTGTCATGCTTGATTCTGGACCTTTTGAAATTATCTAGGAAAGAAAAGAAATACAGATAGAACATGGAAGCTATTAATTTAATGTTTCTTGTAAAAGACTGTTTATAACTTAAGTTGCTGGTATTAAAAATTATCCCATTATTTAACGCTCAGAGTTTAAACATTTTCTAGGAAAAAAAGATGGGAAGGAAAATGTAATGGGATTGGAGAATAAAAATGTAAATATCAAACTAAATGGAGTCAATAGTCCCCAAGATAAAAGCAGTCTTCTAAAATACTTAAATTATATTTATGACATTTTGAAATGAAATGATAGTGATTATCATGTCACTTATAAGGGTAGAATTATCAAACAAATCTTATTTTGTCTTTTAAATATTTCTTCCTCATTTGCCTTTGCATGTATACATGAAATATACCCAAACTGTAGCTTTGGATCTCTAGTTCTTGAAGACTTTGGCCTTGTATACAATTGGTGCTTATTAAGGGTCTGTTGAACTGCTTAAACCTGCTATATGGTAACCCATTTTCCTGTCCCCACATGCACGTCTCCTGTTGTCTGCTATATTTCCAGGAGAAAGGCAAGCAGCTGACAATGTTACCCTGCCACAGAATTTGATTAGACAGGCTACAGTGATAACGCTGCATAACAAACAACCCCAAAAGCTCAGGCGTGTGCAATATCAATTATTTATTTCATGGTCAAAGGTCTGCAGTTTGGCTGTGTTTTGACTGCTCTTGTCTGGGCTGACCTATGCTATACCCACCTAGGCTGGATTCCAGTGTTTGGGTTAGATTTAAATTTGTTCCATATGTCTTCATTTTGGGAGCCTTGCTGAAGGAGAAACAGCAAGGATCTAGGTCTAGAGTGTGTTCTTCTCATGGCAGAGAGTGGATGCTCCAGGAAAACTGGCAGAAACATGCAGCACCTTTGAAAGGCTCAGCTTGTAATAGGCACTGTGTCACTTGAATTTCTTTGGTCAAAGCAAGTCAGAGCAAAGTCCAAAGCTACTGGGCTGAAGCTCTATATGCTGCCAACCCCAGTAAGAGGCACCTCAAAATCACATGGTAAAAGGTATGATGTATAATTCTATTATAGTGAGAGAGAGTGAAAAATTGGAAACAATAATCCAAATTATGTCAGACCTACCCTCTTAGTTAGTTCTATTTTCTTCTCCACAAGGGGGTCAGGAAAATGGAAATTAACCTACACACATGAAAAGGTAGGGAATCCGTATTTGGATTAAAAACTATAAGAATTTTTCCCTTTGACATACAGTCAAGTCTTATGAATTATGTTTTAGAGAATTTGAAGAAATGGTTTTAGTGAACTAATAAAATACTTCAGATTATGCTTCATACTATATCAAATAGTATGTATTTTTAAATCTAGCCTATATTCTCTGATTCTGTTGGTATTGAACCTTTAGGTAGGCATTTTGTTAGGAGAATTTTGGGGGGAATCCTTTGTAAGCTTTGGCAGCTAAGCTAATTATAAAGATTTAAAATAGAGTTGGATCACATCAATTTGACAATGTGTGTGATGAAACATTTTTACTTGTCCTCTATTTTTGGAAATATTCACGCTAGTTTTTTTTTTTTTTTTTCTGAACTAGAAATCTAAGAATATTTGATATATCTCTACCATAGTCCTATAGGATGATAAATGTTCAGGATTTTTCAGGTCACAACTTGAACATTTGAAGTGACACAATAGTCATTTAAAATATAAAAAAAGAGAATCCTGGGGATAGAATTATTAATTTCAATAAAGAACAGGCATGTAACTCCTGCTATTCCATATACTGGCAGAATGACAGAGAATCATCCTTCCCTGCAGAGAATAAAGGCAGTGGTCATTCAGAGTCTGTATCCATTCAAGATACTAATTTGTCTCAGTTGAGGTAGTTGAGGTAGTGATTTTAATGATATGGATGCTTGTTCCCCAATAATTGATCTGGGACCTCCAACACATTAACACAGACTATTGAACACAGAAGGAGCCAGGGATGACTTTCAATCACTTCTTGTCAAATTTATTTGGATTCAAATTAATAATCTAGAAGATAGGAATCACCTTACTATCAGTTTCCTTAGATCAAGATGAAAGAAAATGAAGGGTCATATTGAAAAACAGTTGTGTTTGTAAGCATTTATGTGAATGACATTTGAAATACAATTATCAGAACAAAATGAAAGCTTCTGAATTTAGGGCCTTTCCAATATTTGAAAAAGAAAAAAAATACTGAAGCAAATCAACAACGGAAATGATATAGAACATGCTTACTGCTATTTGACTTTTGTTAGTTGCTGGAAAGGGAAATAGATGAAATGTTGGCAATAGATAAAAGTTATTATTTTTTTCTTCTAGTTTTCCCTTCCTTAATGACTTCCAATGCCTTGCAGCATAACAATAAATGAAAGGTAGGGAGATCAGCTTGGCTTTGATTGGTGCCTGCAGTTACTGCCATTCATGCATTCTTCTCTATTGATGTCTGTGTCATGGCTCTTCTCCTTTCTCACCTTCCTTAAATGTTGATTTGCCTCCTCTTTCCTCTTTGCCTCCATGATTATCCACTTTTGTAACTTAACAATGACTGCATATCCTTCACTGACCTCTTTCCAAAGAACCCATCCCATACGACCAACTGCCTGTTGGAAGCATGTCTTCATGTTGCCGTCACTCTCCTAAGTCAAAATCTCAGTGATTTTTGATTCTTGCCTATCTTTTAACTCTAAATATAATATGTTGCCAATTTCTTCTCAAAATCTCGTATATATCCAGACCAAACTAGCAAAGGGAAATTGACATCTGTTACTGGTTTTCTCAGTGTTAAATATTTAGTATTAAACATATTAGTCATCTTTGTTCTTATCTGTTACAGGTCAGCTGAACCTATCCTGCTTCAAACTCTCACTGCCTGTATTATTCAGCCAAAGGCGGTGCTGATGCAAAGTGCCAGAACTCTGTTGGGTTTATAGAGGGTATTTATTTGGGGTAGAAGCTTACAGTTACCAGGCCATAAAGCATAAGTTACTTCGCTCACCAAAGTCTTTTGCCATGTGTTGGAGCAACATGGCTGACCATGTCTGCAAGGGTTCAGGCTTCCTCATCCTCTTAAGGCTTCATGGTCCCAGCTTCTTCCAGTATCATCTGTAGGCTGGGATAAGTCTCATCTCTCTCCCAGGGCTTATTTCTCTCCGGGCTCAGCTGCTCTGCTCGCTCCACAAGGCCAGCTGTAGACTACAGGCTAACGGCTCATCTCTCTTCCTGGGGCCTCTGCCATGTCTAATGGAGCCTTCTCTCCTTCCTCACGTATCTACTTCTCTGTGTGTTTACTTCCCGGGGCTCCAATATCAAAACTCCAAACTCTGCCCTCTGCCATGTCTTTTCTCTGTGAGTCCCCACCCACCAAGAGGGCAGGGACTCAACGTCCTACTGAAGTGGTCCAATCAAAGCCTTAGTCATTATTTAATCAAGTAAAAATGAAACCTCTGAATCCAATACAACCTAACATGCCCAGAGGAACAGACCAGTTTACAAACACAATCCAATATCTATTTTTGGAATTCATAAACAATGCCAAACTCCTACACTGCCCAATGCCTCGGCCCCAAATAGTAAATATTATGACCCATGGTCCTTAAAAGATATTACATTTGACCTTGACATTCTCCCATGATGTTCCTAGACCTGGCTTTGAAATTCAATAAAGTGCTTCAGAAAGTCGAAAATCAATAAAATAGCATTAGCATAGGGTAAAATTTGCCTGCAATATTGGCCTACGTTAATGTAATCCCCCACTCTGCTTGCCTACAGATCCTTCCAACTCTAAATATGTCCTGCAAACTTCCATCTTACCTAAAGAACATTTTCATTTTGCACTTTATTGTTCTACATGAATGTAATCATTGTCTATGTATGCTGGGACTTCGAAATGCTTACCCTAATTAATGAATTGACATGATTAATGAATTGACCTGATTAATGAATTGACATGATTATTGCTTCATGACTTGTGTACATTCCCTGCACTCATTGGTGCTAGACTTGGAGGGTCTCCACAGATGTTTTGGGAATAATAACTCTTCCCAGAGCAGCAGACTTCTTCTCCTGTTTGGGGCTGATGTTTTTTTAGTGCTGGTTCCTCAGGCAAATGATCCCATCTGCTTACTTTTATCCATAAAATTCTCAAAACTGATGATGCCCCATAATTTTATTTTAGTTTGGCCATGGAAAGACTTTTTCTTTATACAGGTTCTGTCATTACAGTAGGTTACAGAGTAAGATAAATATCCTTAGTTCAGTATTTTATATTTTTATATGATTGTTGTCTTATTTAATACTCATTAGTATATTTTCATCTCTTTATATATCTGTTATGTTCTTCTCTCTTGCTCAAAATTTTTCATCCCCTTAACAAATGGCCATATAATGGCCATGATAGCCAAAGTGGCCTTTCCCTTCTCTCGAGGTAAACTTTCAGCTCTGTTGTTCACCATAGCCTAGAAACTTGCCTTTGTGACTCTGTTCATATTCCAAAAGAACAATTCGCAAAACCCAATTCGTTTGGGCAGTCCTTTCCACAACATGTCAAATCACTGGCTTGCCTATAGAGGCCTCCCACCTCCTTATGCCAGGTCCTTACTGCTGACTAAACCAGACTAATTATATCATTTGGTCTTTGCTACATAACAAGCAACTGCCCAGATATAGTGTCTTAAATGATAATCATTATTTCTCTCATTCTGTGGGGTCATCAGTTTGGAGTTGGTGCAGCCAGGAGGGTTTATATCTGTTCTGCATGAGGTTAGCTGGGCTCACTGCTTTGTCTGGGACCTTAGCTGAGGTAGCTAAGCTTCTCTCTCCATATGGTCTCCCATTCACAAGGAAGCTAACCCAGGCTCATTCATATGTTTGCAAGCACTTTTCAAGTCTTTCCTTGTATCACTTTTGCTGATGTCCCATAGACCAAAGCAAGTTACATGGCCAAACCCAGATTCAAGGGATGGAGAAGTAGATTTTACCTCATGTTAGAGGAAGTTGCAACATCTCACTGAAAAGGGGCATGCATACAGAGATGGTAAGAATTTGTGGCCTTTTATTTAAAAAGCCTGATATACTAATCCAGGGACCTGGGATGTTACGGTTGTAGAACATAACTATTTAGTACAAAATAGGATGTGAACAAGCATTTCCTGAGCGAGTCTTGTGAATGAGCAGATCCAGAACATTATTAACAAAATGAGGTCAACAGGATGCTATACTTCATTTATATGAATGCATTTTACTTTGTTGATGATATATAATCTCAACAAGAGTATTGTGAAACAGGTTGAGGGAAGTATATTTAAAAAAAAAAAAAAAAAAAAGCACACTCTACGGTCAATTCTTTGATTGTAATCTCATTAAAACCAAATATCACTGACTGAAAATCAGTTTCCCCGATGGCTGTTCTATATTATAGGCAAACTAAAGAGGTGTTCCTGGTTCAGTTCCTGATGTCAAAGAACCCACATCAGGAGAAAAAGGAAAAACACCATCACAGTGAACACTAATTGGATGGAATAGATACCAGAAAAACTGGAATCTATTCTCGATTTCCTTTCTTCATAGTTGCCCTTGTGGGCTGAAGTTGAACTAAATTTACTGGTTCTGCCTTAAGAGTGAACTGGTAATTCCCCAAATTGTGCTTTAAAATGTGTAAACAGAAGCTGTAAATTCTCAGTAACTAGAATTTTTGCTGTGTAAAGGTGGACAATCCATTTAAACCTAGTGTCATGAACCTGTCTTTTCCGGGATATTCCTAAAATACAAATATTATAACTGAACACATCCTCGAAACAGAGTTCACTATGAGCTTAGCAGGATGCCATACTTTTTCCTGTGCACTAAAAGGTGCACCTTGTTCTGAAAGGCTTAATATACTTTCAAAACGTGAACATCTAGTCTCTACTCCGCTTAGATGCATTCTTAGACAGTGAGGGGATCCCACTAGTGAGCAGAAAATCAATTGCTGACTTTCTGGAGTTGCATTAAGTTTTACTTGCCAGTAGGAAACCATTATCTCTTTCAGAATCCCGCTAGCCTAGCCATTAGCTCCCTTTTCACCAGCAGGGTCAGACCCCCTCTGCTTCTAACTTATGAGTTTTTTACATTATACAGAAATGCCCTTGTTTTTAAAAATAGAATTGCATTGGGAAATGTGTTGTAGTCCTTAGAGATGGTTGTTACCAGAGAAAACCTGCAATGAAGTAGACTGTAATTGACCTCTACTTGACTCATTATTTGGCTGTATTTAGAGTCTAGTCTCTATAAATTTATTGCAATAGCTTTCAGAGTTAACAATAGATATTTAAGTTAATTCGAGTGAGATACTTTAGTTAGTCTCTGTCCTGTTTCAGTCATATGAACCCTGAAAAGTGCGTGGCTAACTGTTGCGAGCTCTGCATTAGAAGGGGATCCTTTTTATTTACAAAGGGAAAGTGATCCTTTACCATGATATATTCCTGTAATGAAGTTGCATTATTTCAAGTATCATTTATTGATCCCAAAATCAATATGAAAACCACTCAAATATTTTTGATAATTCCAGTGCACCAATACTGTAGAAAAAATTGTTTCAACTGGGAGAAGATTGAACTAGGAATAACTATTACCTGAATGAGTACTACTCTTAGTTTGAGACAATAGTTGAATACAGTACAGTTGTCTGAAATTTATAATATAGTACTAAACGGTTCTCAAGATTTTTCACCTTTTTAAAAAAGATATCTTTTTTACTTATTTCTCTCCATCCCCTTCTTTTTTGCACTCACTGTCTGTTTGTTGTGTGCTCATCTTCTTTTCAGCAGTCACCGGGAACCTAGCCCGGGACCTCTTGTGTGGGAGACGCCTTATCACCTGAGCCACCTCCACTCCCTGCTTTGTTGTGTCTCTCATTATGTTTTCCTCCTTGTGTCTCTTATTGCGTCATCTTGTGTGCGTCAGCTCACCATGCCAGCCCATCGCTTCAGCTCACTGTTTTGCTCGTCTTCTCTAGGAGGCACTGGGAACTGAACCTGGGACCTCCCATGTGGTAGGTGGGGGCTCAATCACTTGAGCCACATCAGCTTCCCACATTGTGTGTCTTTTTAATTAGAAAACTCACTTTGAAGATTTTGACCCCCCAAAATGAAGGCATATTTTGAAGAACAAACAAACAAAAAACAGTGTGTTTAAACATCAAAGGATTGTGAAATGTCAGAATCCTTCTCGGTAAGTGTAAACTTCATTTTATTCCATCTGTAATTAAAAAAGAAAAATGTGGAAACTTCGATGTGCATTTTTTATAATTGATTTTAATAAGTCATGCTACATATTCTGACTCTTAAATTAGGATGTATCAGATACCATTCTGTTTAGAAACTAATAAAATCATTTTTAGAGGGAAAAAGGACTAATTGTGCTGTATGAATTAATCATCTAAAAATAGGAACCAATTTTGGTTCTGATATTTCCTGAGACTTGATTAAACCATATATAGCCAATAGAGTCTAGTGAATAAGGGACAATATATATCCTGATTTCAGGTAGCTGTTTTCTTTCTATGATATGATACTTAGAGGGAATTTTTCTTTAGGGTTGAAAGTGTACCTCTCAATTTTTAGCAGTGAATATTAATCATCATTTAGCAATGTACAAGTGGTTGTACACATAGTATGCTCTGTAAGAAACCAGTTATACTTTCATAATAGAACCATATTAGCAAGAAAGAATGTTGAATCTCCTTTCGAATGGTTACAGAACATTTAAACCAGTGGTGTATTGGAGCTGATTTGTACCAGTTTACAAAAGCCTACTATGTGCATCTCTTCCAAACTCCGCATTCAGTGACCTCATGTTGATAGTTTGAAGTTGGCCACTGTGGGAGTATTTACAACACAGAAATTGGCAGATAGTACAAATCAGCTCTGCACCCCCACCCCCAAACCAACTGTAAAATATTCACCAGCATACCACTGAATTTTTAACTCTCTCCCTATATATTTAATTAAGTTTTGCATGCTCTTATTTATTGTACAAATATATGCAAATTTTTATTGTGTTTATCTTGACCTCTCAGTTTAAGAGATCAAAATCAACCAAGCATTTTGAGAAGTTGTTTATCTTGAAAACCATGATCCAGCTCTACTTCTGTTTATTTGCTATTATGTCAAACTGTACCTCCTAGTTAGAGTACATGCATTTTGATTATCTAATGTATGTAGAAACCCTCCCACTTCCTCCAAAAGAGATTCTTCATCTTGCCTACAGAAACAGAATTTCCAGTTGATTAGTTTTAATTGTAAAGCTGCCTTCCACAGCTTCATATTGATGGAATTATATGTGTCTCATATTTTAAAAACGGATGCTTGATGTTTCATTAATTGCCTTCTGAGAAGCAGCAAAATTACTTATTTCCTAAAAGCAGGATGTAGAATAATTTGATATCTGAAGCATTGATATTAAAGAGTGAGCAGTGGTGGCTGTAGGTCACAGTGCCTTGCTTTTGCATTACTTGTTTTAC
This sequence comes from Tolypeutes matacus, assembly GCA_026826555.1. NCBI lineage: Eukaryota > Metazoa > Chordata > Mammalia > Cingulata > Chlamyphoridae > Tolypeutes > Tolypeutes matacus. The sequence continues at coordinate 2,127,420 of JAKSZT010054121.1, forward strand.
TACAGGATTCAACATAAGGCAGGTGTCTTGTCTCATGGAGTTTATTATAGCAAATATTAGCAAGACATATATAACATCATTTCATTTATGTGTCTAATCTTAGAATAATTCCATTCAAAAAAGTTTCTCCATGAGCACATTTCTGTTATAGGAAGTATCAGTCTATAATACTTACTGATCTTTCAACTCCCCGATGACAGAAACCATGTTATATATATTAAATATTATCACTTTGTGAGATTGAGTGTCTGTCATACTGGAGTCCCTCAATACCCATTTGAAGAATAAATGAATGAATTCTAAAAGCAACACTTGGAAGTATAAATAAGAAATATATTCATTAATAAAATGAATGTACCTGAATAGTCAGAGAAGACTTCATTGCAGTGGTAGGACTTCCATGAACATTGGGTTTATATATGGAAAGTACAAGAAAGTGGTCTGGGCAAGAGAAACTGCATGACCAAGGTTAATGAGGTATAACTAATGCATTTGAATTTTAGTAATGGGCTAGTCTGATTGGAGTCAAGATTCTCAGAAGTTAATTCTGGATGGTCAGAGTGGAGAGTTGGAGTAACACAAGGTCAAGGGGGAGATTAACAGTTCATCATGTTGGTAATGGAGAAACACTGAGATTTTTACCTAAACACTTGATTTGAAAGATTCCTCTGAAATAGATTGTGACAGGGATGAAATTAGAGTTGGAGGATGTGAGAAAGCATGGACCTAGTAGACTGTTAGTGCTGTGAAGTTCAGTGTTATTTAAATGTGTCCTTGCTCCCCTTTCCCAAACCCCAAAATAATCCTAAGGCAAAATTCTTCTCAATACTAAATTGTTTTAGGCCTTCTTTCTAGGAAAAAGTAATACTTCTAAGTTCTATATCCATATTACATAGTTTCAACACAGCAAAGACTCTTCCTTGTATCACCATTCAATACCAATCTATTGAGTGGAGCAGACAAAATGTAAAGAATTAAATTCAAAATAATTTTAACACTCACATATAGAAATATTTACTAATACTTCTTGACAAACAAAATACAGAATCAGAAACATGAAAGTAAATGCAAAAGAGAAGGAATGTGCAATAGGTCATTGAGAAATTCAGAGACTTTTAAAAAACAATTTATATACTGTATATCAATTCTCAGAGAGAAATAGTATTAGAAATAGCTAACATTTGCAGAAAAGTACTATTTGCTAAGTGTAGAACTTGCCATTTGCAGGTATTATTTCATTTAATATTTCCAGCAATCCAATGAGTGGTACTATTATGCTCATTTTACACATAAAGAAATCAGGACAGGAATGAATTAAATAACTTGCTCAAGAGCAACTGCTATGGGGTTCAGGGGGGCGGGTGTTGGCATGAAGCCAGAATTTGAACCCAGGGAGTTAAATTCCTAAGAACAATGATCTTAACCTATTCTTTGGATCAAGAGTATTGGCAGTTTAATAATGATGGGGTAGCAGTTATGTGTAAGTATGAGTGTGGGAGTGCTAACTAAGAGAGGGAGGGAGGGAGGAAGAGAACATAAGGAATCACAGGTATAGTGGTAATTTACTGCTCTTACCATGAGGCATAGATGTACTGTTCCAGAGGTGCAACTAGAAGGAGTAATTTTAATCTGAGTCTTTTCAGCATGTCCACCAGGTGGTCATTTGGTAAACTCCACATCTCTTATAATAGTACTTCTGCACAGTGAAAAGGGTCTTGCTAAATCTAAATTGGGCTCCATGGGCAGAGCGCTACTATTAATGCATCTTCTTTCTTCTAGGAAATTCCCTCTAATAATGAAGATTTTGTAATGTTGACCAATAAAGAAAGCTTGTTTTATACAAGAGTATCTTGTGCATGAACACACAGAGAGATTATAAGGAGGAATAAAGGAATAAATAAAATGCTTTATGTTCCAATATTCTATTCATTGAAAATAATAAAATATTTAATTGACTAAAAAGAAAAAAAAGAAAACAAGTAATAAAAAAAGGAGAAAATGATCAGGGGAAGAAGGTTATGTAAAGGGAATTCTCTTGACAGCTGGTATTCTTTATAGCTTTCCTAATTCCACTCCCTTGACAATATCAGCAATTTTACTATCATAAGCTTAATGACTGGGAAATGCAAACCAGATAGAAAGTGGCAAGGTAGAAAGAAACATTTCCCAATATTTTTTTGCTTTCTAATGAGGGTTTCAGTTGAGAATTCTAAGTCCGTTTTAGCATTATGGAAGTATATGTTATCAATCAGGGACATTTAACCAAGTTGGAGTTAAAAATTCAATAATTTATCATATAATGCATTCTGAATTGGCTGCAGTATGCTGAGAGCATATGACAGATTTTTTTTAATAGTCTGTATCTTCCTCCCCTATACATTTTTTTAAAGGATTTATTTATTAATTAATTTTATCCATTTTTACGCCCCCCCCCCCGTTTTTGCTGTTTCTGTGTCCATTCGCTGGGCGACTCTGTCCGTTTCCTGCCCTCTCTTCTCATCCTTCTCTTCCTGTCTTTCCTGGGATTTGATCCTCAGAACCTCCAATGTGGGAGAGAGGCGTCCTACCGCCTGCGCCACCGTAGTTCGTGGTTTTTCGGCGTGTCTTGTGTCTCATCTTGGCTCTCCCTTGGGTCACTCTCCTGTTACGTCATCATTTTGCTGCATGGCTCACGGGGCCTGATGGCACACCCGCGCACGGGGCCTGGTGGCCCATGCACCTTCTGTATTTTTCTTTTTTTAAAAAATTTTTACCAAGAGGTCCCAGGGATCGAACCCAGGTCCCTCCATATGGGAGATGGACGTCCAACCACCCAAGCCACATCCATCCCCCCATATGATAGATTTTTAAAAAATAAAATTTTCTTTATTTTTAAAGGACCTTTAGATTACATAAATTTTACATTGAAATATCAGAGAGTCCCATATCTCCTACCCCCTCCCCCTCCAACACTTTCCCCCATTAACAACATCTTTCATTAATGTGGTACATTTGTTCCAATTGATGAACACATATTGAAGCATTGCTACTAAGCATAGTCTATAATTTACATTATGTTTTACACTCTGCACCATACAATTTTATAGGTTTTGACAGAATGTATAATGGCTTGTATTCGTCATTGCAATATCATGCAGAACGATTCCAATGTCTCAAAAATGCCCTATGTTATACCTATTCTTCCCTCTCAGGAAGGCAGACACACATATACATACACACATACAATCCCAACTATCTAATACAGGTGCTGGCAAACATTTTCTGTAAAGAGCCTGAGAGTAAATATTTTAGGCTTTGCAGGCCAGTCTCTGTCATAGATACTCATCTCTGCTGTTATAGCACAGAAACATCCATAGACATTGCTTAAAGGAATGAGCATACCTGTGTTCCAATAAAACTTTATTTACAAGACAGGTGAAGGGCTGAATTTTGCCTGCAGGCCATACTTTGTTGACCTCTAATCTAATATGTGTTCATATATTAGATATAGATGGAGAGTTTCAACTAGCAAGCAACAGTAATGTCTTTGTGTATCATTTTAAACACTCAATACCTAAATGCATATCAAATCCTTCAACATTAAAAAATGAGCATTTGTGTTTCATATTCCATCTGAAGCAACAATTTTGCATTACTATTTAATAAAATGAAAGCTGTTAAAATTAAATGTCATGTTCATATTCAAAATGGCCTCAAATATATTCATGCTTGTCAGGGCCTTAAATAGACCCTGTGAACAATTCTCATTTTAAAAAATCCCCTGAATCATGTCAAATCAACTTGGAGAATGCTTACAGAATATTTATTTACCGTTTGCTGTCCATAATTTAGCTTACTTACGGTGCCATAATAACAGATTAGATGTCATGAGGATGCTATTTATCTTGAGGAATCACAGTGACATTAATAATTGATCAGAAGCAGTCAAGTTCAAAAGAGGCAAGTGCAAAAAGATGGAGAAAAATTATTCAAACACAAAAAGGAAAATGGTTGGGTCTACCTAGGCCTGATAGAAAATAATAGAATGATAGTTGATTTTTTTATATTCATAAAGTGCTTTTTAAAATTTTTAATTTTAGTTACATATATGCAACTTAAATTTCCCCCTTTAACCACATCCAGATATATAATTCAGTGGTGTTAATTACATTCAGAATGTGCTACCATCACCATCCCCCATTACCAAAACTTTTCCATCACTCCCAACAGTAATTCTGTACCAAGTAAACATTAACTCCCCGTTCCCTATCTCCTACCCAGTTCCTGGTAATGTATACTCTAGTTTCTGACTCTATGAATTTTCTGATTCTAATTATTTCATATCAGTGAAATCATACAATATTTGTCCTTTTGTCTCTGGTTTATTTCATTCAACATGATGAATGAAATAAAGGTTCATCCATGTTGTCAAATGTATCATAACTTCATTCCCTTTCATGGCTGCATAATATTCCATTGCATTTATATACCACATTTTGCTTACCCAGTCATCTGTGGATGGGCAATTAGGTTGCTTCCATCTTATGGCAATTGTGAATAATGGCACTATGAACATTGGGGTGCAAATATCTGTTCGACTCCCTGCTTTCCATTTTTTTGAGTATATACCTAGAAGTGGGATTGTCAGGTCATATGTTAATTCGATACTGAACTTTCTAATGAGCCACCAAATTGTCTTAAACAGTGGCTCCACCATTTTACATTCCCAGGAGTTACAAATGAGTGTTCCTATTTCTCCATATCCTCTCGAACACTTGTAATTTTCGGTTGCTTTTAATAGTAACATTTTAGTTGGTATGAAATGGTTTCTCATCGTGGTTTTGATTTGCATTTCCCTAATGGCTAATGGTGTTGAACATCATTTCATGTATTTTTTCTGTCCATTTGTATGTCTTCTTTGGAGAAATGTCTATTCAACTCCTTTGCCTATTTTAAAATTGGGTTACTTGTCTTTTTGTTGTTGAGGTGTAGGATTTCTTTATATATTCTGGATATTCAACTCCTATTGGATAACTTTTTTTCAAATATTTTCTCCCATTGTATAGGATGCACAAAAGTTTTTAATTTTGATGAGGTTGGAATTATCTATTTTTTTCATTTGTTACTTGTGCTTTGGGTGTAATGACTAAGAAACCATTGCCTAACACAAGGTCCTGAAGATGCTTCCCTATGTTTTCTTCTAGGACTTGTATAGGTCTTGGTCTTACAAATCAGTCTTAAATCCATTTTGAGTTGATTTTTATATATGGTGTGAGGTAAGGGTCCAATTGCATTCTATTTCTAATGGGGATCCAGTTTTCCCAGCACCCAGCACCATTTGTTGAACAGACTATTATTTCCCAACTAAGTGGACTTGAGCACCCTTGTCAAAAAACAGATTTTGTGAGAGTTGATTTCTGAGCTCTCAATTTTCTTCCATTGTACTATATATCTATCCTTGTACAAGTACCATGCTCTTTTGATTGCTGTGGCTGTGTAATAAGTTTTAAGATCAGGACATGTGAGGACTCCAAGTTGATTCTACTTTTTCAAGATGGCTTTGGCTATTTGGGGCCCCTTAACCTTCCATATAAATTTGATGGTTAGCTCTTCCATTTCTACAAAGAAGGCTGCTGAAATTTTTATTGGGATTGCATTGAATCTGTAAATTGCTCTGGGTAGAACTGCATCTGAAACTATTTAGCCTTTCAGCCCATGAACATGGAATGTACTTCCATTTATTTAGGCCTTCTTTGATTTCTTTTAGCAATGTTTTGTAGTTTTCTGTGCACAAGTCCTTTACATCCTTGGTTAGATTTATTCCTAGATATTTGATTCTTTTAGTTGCTATCATGAATGGATATTTTTCTTTGAGTTCTTCTTCCAATGATTTCTAGTGTATAGAAACACTACTGATTTTTTGATGTTGACTTTGTACCCCACCACTTGCTGGATTCATTTATTAGCTCTAGAAGCTTTGTTGTAGATTTGTCTGGATTTTCTGTATATAGAATCATGTCATCAGGAAACTTTTACTTATTCCTTTCTAGTTTTGATGCCTAGTTTCTTTTTCTTGCCTAATTGCTCTGGCTAGAACTTCCAGTACAGTGTTGAATAACAGCGATAACAGTGGGCATCCTTGTCTTATTCCTGATCTTAGAGGGAAAGGTTTCAGTCTTTCACCACTGAGTATGATGTTAGCTGTAGGTTTTTCATATATGCACTTTGTCATGTTGAGTAAGTTTCTTTCTATTCCTAGTATTCTAAGTGTTTTTATCAAGAAGTGGTGCTGGATTTTGTCACATATCTTTTCTGCATTGATTGAGATGTTCATGTGTTCTTTTCCCTCCATTCTCTTAATGTGGTTTATTACATTAATTGACTGTTTTTATGTTGAACTACCCTACCCTTGCATACCTGGGATGAATCCCACTTGATCATGGTGTGTAATTCTTTTCATTTCCAGTGGGTTCTGTTTGCTAGTATTTTGTTGAGGATTTTTGCATCTGTATTTTTAAGGGATAATGATCTGAAATTTTCCTTTCTTTTGGTGTCTTTATCTGGCTTTGGTATGAGGTTGAATTTGTTCTCCTAGAATGAGTTAGGGAGTGTTACCTCCTCTTCAATTTTTTTTTTGGAACAGTCTGAACAGGATTGGTAGTAATTCTTGGAATGTTTGGTAAAGTTCCCTTGTGAAGCAATTTGTGCTTTTCTTTTTCCGGAGTTCTTTGATTACTGAGTCAATCTCTTTATTATTTATTTGTTTGTTGAGATCTTCTATTTCTTTAAAGACAGTGTAGTTCTTTGTGTGGTTCTACAATCTTGTCTATTTCTTCTAGATTGTCTTATTTGTTGGCATACAGTTGTTTACAGTATCCTATTATGACCCTTTATATTTCTGTGAAGTCAATAGTAATGTCCTTCCTGTCATTTCTGATATTAATTATTTTCAACCCCTCTTTTTTTCTTTCTCAGTTTAGCTAAAAGTTTGTCAATTTTATTGATCTTTTCAAAGAACAAACTTTTGGTTTTGTTAATTCTCTGTATTGTTTTTTTAATTCTCTATTTCATTTTTTCTGCCCTAGTGTTCATTATTTCCTTCTTTCTGCTTGCTTTGGGCTTAGTTTGATGTTATTTTTCTAATTCCTCCAGGCATGTAGCTAGATCTCTGAGTTTAGCTCTTTCTTCTTTTTTAATGTAAGCATTTTGGCTCCAATTTTCCTTCTGAGCTTTGCCCCATGCTATAAGTTTTTATATGTTGTGTTCTCATTTTTATTTGTCTCAAGGTATTTCCTGATTTCCCTTGTGATTTCTTCTTTGACACATTGATTGTTTAAGATTGTTGTTGAACTTCCATATATTTGTGGATTTTCTAGTTCTCTGTGTGTTGTTGATTTCTGGCTTCATTCCATTGTGGTCAGAGAATATGCTTTGTATAATTTCCATCTTTTCAAGTTTTCAAGACTTGTTTTTGACCTAAGAGATGGTCTATCCTAGAGAATGATCCCTTTGACTTGAGAAGAATATGTTTCCTGCTGTTTGGGGGTGCAGTATTTTGTATATGTCTGTTAGATCTAGTTCATTTATCATATCATTCAAGTTTCCTGCTTCTTTTTTGCTCTTCTGTCAAGATGTTCTATCCATCAATGAAAGTGGTGTATTGAAGTCTCCAGCTGTTATTGTAGAAGTATCTGTTTCTCCCTTCAGTTTTGTCAGTGTTTGCCTCATGTATTTTAGGGAACTGTGTTTAGGTGCATAAATGTTTATGATTGTTATTTCTTCTTGGTAGATTGACACTTTTATTAATATATAGTGTCCTTCTTTGTCTCTTGTAATGGGTTTTCACTTAAAGTCTATTTTGTCCTATATTAGTACAGCTACCTCAGGTCTTTTTTGTTTACTATTTGCATGGAATATCTTTTCCATCTTTTGACTTTCAACCTATTTGTGTCTTTGGGTTTAAGCTGAGTCTCTTGTAAACAAGAAATAGTTGGAATGTGCTGTTTTATCCATTCCATCAACCTGTGTGTTTTGATAGGGATGGTTAGTCCATTAACATTCAGTGTTGTTACTGATAAGGCAGGACTTACTTCAACCATTTTGTCCTTTGTTTTTTATATGTCTTATCATTTTTCTCTCTTCCTTTATTCCAGCCTCCTTTTGTATATAGTTAGTCTTTTGTCATGTAACTGGTTGACCTCTTTCTTATTCTATTAAAGTATATATTTTTAATAATTTTTCTGTGTTTACCCATGGGATTCATATTAACCAACCTATGTCTATAACCTACTAGTGAAAAGATAACAACTTACCTTCAACAGCATACACATTCTCTATCCCTTCATTTCCACTCTTTATGTTGTTTTTGTCACATATTACCACTTTATATTTTGCATATCCATAATAAGAAAATATGATTATTTCTTGCTCAATTGTATTCTAACTCTTATAGGAAATAAAAAGTAGAGTTATATACTGTGGACACGTTACTATTGGTCTTTGCATTTACCCATGATACCTTTACTGAAGATCTTCACTTCTTCATACTGTTCCAAGTCACCCTGTCATGTCTTTTCCTTTCAACCTGAATAACTGCCTTTAGTAGTTCTTGTAGGGCATGACTTTTAATAATGAACTCTGTTTTTGTTCATTCATGAATGTCTTATAAACTCTCCATATTTTTGAAGGACAGTTTTGCTAGATAAAGAATTTTTGGCTAGTAGTTTTTCTCTTTCAATACCTTAAATATACCACATCATTGCCTTCTCACCTCCATGGATTCAGATGAGAAATTGACACTTTGTCTTATTGAGGGTCCTTTGTATGTAATGAATTGCTTTTGTCTTACTGCTTTCAGAATTCTCTCTGTATCTTTGGCATTAGACATTTTGATTAGTATGTGTCTTGGAGTGGTTCTATTAGGGTTTATCCTGTTTGGAGTACATTGTGCTTCTTGGACATTTATGTTTGTGTATTTCATAAGAGTTGGGAAATGTTCAGCCATTATTTACGCATATTTCTTTCTTCTCCTTTTCTCTTCTCTTCTCTTTCTGGGACTCCAATGATGTGTATGTTGTTACACTTTATGCTGTCTTATAGGTCATCTACTCATTTTTTTCTATTCTTTTCTCTATCTGTTATTCCAACTATCTGATTTTGATCATCCTGTCTTCCAGTTCACTGATTCTTTTTTCTACCTGTTAAAATCTGCTGTTTTATGCCTCTAGTGTATTTTTTTTTCTTTTTTGTTTTTATGTTTTTCTTTTAGTGTATTTTTAATCTCCTTTATTGTGGTTTTCATCCCCATAAATTCTGTTATATTTCTTTTTAAAGTTTCTAATTCTTTTTTTTTGCCCACACATTTTCTTCTTCATGTCCTCTGTATCCATATTTAATTAATTTATTTTTTTTCATATTTAATTTATTTCTATCCATATTTGCCTTCATCTCCTTGAATTAATTTAGAGATTTGTTTGAATTTCTTTGATTAGTTGTTTCAAATTCTGTGTTTCCCCTGAGGGTTTAATTACCTCCTTAAATGGGCCATACCTCAATGTTTATTAGTATGGCTTATGGCCCTGCCTTGAATCTGTGTGGCCTTGGATCTCCTTCGTGCATGTTCACAGGCTTCTAACTCACTGCTGTAGGTGGATCTGTGGTCCATGACCATGGCAGGAGGTGCCCCAGCCAGAATATTGCTGCTGTGTTACTTTTAAGCCACCAGGGACCAAGTGAGGGGGAAGGGTCCAGACGGGCAGGTACAAGTCACAGATCTCTTCACTTCTTTTTTCGTGTTTTTTCCCCCTTCAATTCAGCATTTGTCAAATCCTTCTCCAGTCTCTATCATCCTCCAGAGTTCCAAGCAAGTTGGATTTGACCTATTGTTAGTTGTTTCTGAGAGGAAATTTTTTGGGCTTTTGTCTTATGTCATCATCTTGATGAGGTCACAACCTATAGTTGATTTTTTTTTTTTTAAGATTTTATTTATTTATTCATTTATCCCCCCCTTGCTGCTTGTGCTCGCTGGGTCAGCTAACCATGCCGTGCGGGCGGGCTTGCCTTCACCAGGAGGCCCCGGGAACCGAACCCGGGGCCTCCCATATGGTAAACGGGAGCCCTACTGATTGAGCCACAACCGCTTCCCCTATAGTTGATTTTTAAAAAGAATTTTAGTCAGTAATTTTACAGTGATCTGGGAGGAAAATTGAATTGCTTCATGAATTAATATATACATTCTTACATAGGAATTTGATTTGGTTTTTGTTTTGTTTTTTATTTTATACAGTTATAGATATGTTGTTTTGTAACATATTTCTGTAAAAAATTATTTGTGATATACTGGCCTACATTAAAAATAATTTCCATTTTTGCTTTTCATTACTCAGAATAAGAGAGTATTTGGTCCTTAAACAAAAAAAGAAGGAAATTAATTTTAAACATTAGACAGGAAAATATACTTTAATAACTGATTTTTTCCGGTAGTTCTACAATTTCTTTTAGTAAAGTAGGAGTATATGTTTCAGTGTAGTATTCTAGGGCCGTTTATGCATATCAGGATTTGCATTCATGTTTGTTAAAAGGAGAAGAGAAACACTTGTCATGGAAAAAGTTATGCAGTTAGTCAAAGTCAAGATGACAAAATAAGAACTATTAAGTAAATAAATGTAACCTGGGTGTTTTGACAACAATATAAATTGATCTCATCAAATGTCTAAAACCTTTCATTTCTAAAGTAGGTAAGGCTATCATTATAAATAAAGCCACATTATATTTACTTTTGTAGATATGAAATTGTTTGTAGGACACATGTAATTTTCTTCACTGAAGAAGTTGCCTCACTTATCTCTTTCTTTCTCTGCAGGTTTAATATTAATTTTCCAGATCTGATTTTCACTCAGGTCTGGGCATAAATTTGTTGGCATGGAAAATGTTCCAATTCCAGGAAGTTCAGTCCCTATACATGTAGGAAGTATATGGCAGTGGGCCATTGGGAAAATATCTCTTTGGGATGGTGGTCCCTTTGAAGCTAATGTCAGGGAATATATTTATTTTTTTATTTAAAAATTTTAGAAGCCAATTTTTGGGAGGAGGGTTTTTTTCATGACTTAACAATTCCAGAAATCGTGCCTAACAATGCAAACAAAAATTACCTATTTTTTTCCTCATGGATAGTCAAGCTTTGTTCACATTTGATTTTGGGATACTTTAGGTCAGGGATGGTCTTCTTCAGCTCAATGAGGACAGGGATTTTTGTCTGTTCTATTCTTGACTGTACCACAATTGCCTAGAATGATGCCAGACCTGGGATAGTTTCTCAATAAATAGTTTTGAATGGAAGAATGAAGCTTTACATTGCCAGCAGGAACTTAGGACAAAGCAATGGTGGGTATTTAACAAGTGGAAGGAGCAATTATAAATAAAGAGCCACCATTTCTCTCCCCTACAATGGATCTGGGAATTCATTTTTGTAAAGCAGTTGACAGTGTCCTTTAGAGAGTTTATACAGATTTTCCCCCCACATATTGAGAAATGGGATGCAATCTAAATGCTTCAAGAATGACTACCCTAACTTTAAATAGTCTTTATGACTATTAATTAAAAGTAGGAAATAAAAGGTACTTCTCCTTTCCATCTTTATATGTGAAGTAAAACATAGTTTTTGTTTTCACATATAGATGCCTATCTGATCATACTCCAGGAAACTATTTTCCAGGAAAAAAAAACACAAAGCAAAAATAATTGGATTTTTGTCACTGTGTTTTGTTGTCTTCTTTAAACATTATTAAGTAATTACCAAGGGAACAATCATTAACAATTACTATAGCCACATCATTACACAGGGAATAATAAAATTAGGATTGTTGACTTTGAAATGAATGTTAAGATCATCCTCAATAGCATATCACAATCCAACTGTACTCAACCCTGACTGCATGTTAGCATTACCTAGGGATCTTTTAGACAATATTATTATGAGACCCTACCTTCAGAGATCTCCCATCTCTAATTTTTTAAAGCATGCCATTTGATACTATTGTGCTGTTAAGGGTAAGAAGGTCTAATCATCTGCAGATAGTTTTGCTCAGGTTAAACAGCTATAAAGAATATAAGCGCCTTTGTATTGTCCATGTGTTCTAAATACCTCTTTTGTTAAAACTTTGAAGCTGGGTGTTTAACTCACTTGGTTTCTGGAAAATGCCCAAAGATAAGATAGATGAGTTAGAGACAGGGAACCTTGCCCTTAGTTTGTTCCTCAGATGAAATAAGACCTCTTTCAGTATTTCTCTCAGATGCTCTCACTGGGCTTTCCAAAAGGACCAATGCATTTTCTACAGGTTTCTTTGAGGCCCTGTAGGGTCAATATTCTCCCTGGGGCAATATGCTTTAATAAGATTTGCCATATAAGGAATGATTTTTTTCTTTAATGTAGGAGAAGAGTGATTAGGAAAGAGGTGAGGCTGATCACAGGTACATTATCAAGTCAATTTTAGATATATCTGAAAACTGATGATCTGGAAATGGATTTGCTTACATATATCCATGTCCATGTAGTCCCAGGGAAGTCTTCAGGTAGTTTATGTCGACCCTTGATAGAAGGTAGCTGGATTAGACTTTGAGCTGGTAGCATGGGGTAAACAGACTACAATTAAGAGTGGGCTAATTCCTGATTGAATCTCAGAATAGGCCACCAACCAGATTTGGTGGTTGGGGATAAGGTGAGCATTTTCAAATTAGGACTATGTGTTTCCCACATGTCAGAGCAAGATAGAAAAAATTGAAAACTAAAAAGACAAGGAGTAGTCTAAGCACGTATTGATACCAGCAAAAGGGCAATAGCAGATGAGAAACCAGATACCTAGGAATCAACTGGAAAAAAAATTCCAAAGGACCAGGGAAGATAGAATCAAGTAGAGAAATTATTCGCTTTTCCGGAAAACAATGGAGAATGAATGAATGGAATGAGATAAACCTGGCTTGAAAATCAATGAAAGGCATCATTTCCAAGGAGGTGACAGGAGGCTCCCTCTCTACCACTCAAAAAACATTACATGTTTCCCCCTGCAAACAAAAGCAGGCAACTGGTAGTTACATCATTTTGGAGTAGGAGTGGGAGGCAGGAAAGAGAGTATGTCCTATCATCTCAAGCCCAACGGATGGACAAAAAATTTGCTTCTAGAAGAAAATTTTACTTCTGCTCATGAAAAGCCATATGGGATCCAACTATAGACTACTTTGGCTGGAGATAGATGGTGACAGCTAATTAAATCTTTCACAGAACCCTTTTCTCTTAAATATTTTTTAATAAAATCTTTCACAGAGATTTTTACTTTTAGATAAGTTTAGGAAACTTATCTAAAACTGGCTTTTGTTTTAACCCAAATAGAATCCCAACAGTTATCTCTTGAATAACTGAAAGTATCTCTTAAGGTTTAAGTACTACTTGAAATTTTGAAAGAATGATTTTTTTCAACTCAGTGGCATTATAATATATACTTAAATGTCTTTTTCAAAAGGAAAAGAAGTACAGTGTTAATTATGTGAAAGTGTTGAAGTAAAGAGGCGTTTACCTTGAAAGCCATTACTCTTAAGCATCAAAATAAATGCAATAGTTATGTGGTATTTGGGGGGGGGCGGATTTGAAATTTCCCCTACCCTGGAAATCTGGATAAAGATTAATGTGAATAAAATATAACACAATGCTAATTTAATTAGTTACCCAAAGTGTTATCACAAATGCGTAATAGTTCACCCTTGAGGCCCTTACAATTTCATATTTCATGACATTTGTCTTTTTTAATAATAAAAAAAACACATTTCTATTGCATTGCCATGCAGGTTTTCATTTAATTTCCTATTTACAAGTAACTTCATTTCTCCTTTAAATATAATTGAAAGTGTGAAAATTATGAGTTTCTACAGATACTCCTGAGCCATCATTCTTTCCTTTCCTAATTATTCACATCCTTGATAAAAGTCTGCCCAGAACAAAATGCTGATTCCACTGACAGGGTCACAATGGCCTTACCAAAATTATAGAGCAGGCATGAAATGAAGTGTATTTATTCCATTTAAAAGCAGTGGAACACTGTGGAAATTGGGATTTACTCACTTTGAGGAAATTAATAGAAAACAAAAACAAATGAAGTCTTTCTTTCCTTGTTGACAAAATTAAACAATAATATTCTCTACAATAAAGTTTCCTATATTTAGAAGCCATGTTCCCTGCCCCACCCCACCCTACCCACAAAGAGACGAAGATGCTTTCTTGTAACCCTGGAGTTAAAACACCTTACAACATCTTCTACTATAACTTGAATTTCATTGAAAGGCTTTGTTGCACATTTTTGAAGTGACACGACATCTTCTTTTGCAGAAATCCCAGCTTTAGTAAAAGCAAGGAATACATGATATTGGAAGGGTATTGCCCAAGCCAGGGCAAGTTTGCTGGGGTAGGCAGACAGGCAGATTAGGAAGCCTAGTGGTCATAGCTAACTGCTAGAAATCTTACATTGATGCCGCTCAGTTGGGTGGGCTGCAAGTGGATATGGGTTAAGACTTTGGCTTACTTAGAAGTGGTCCACAGGAATTTGGCAAAGGCATTTCAGAAAAGTAGTTATTGTGTCTCTACTAAATGTGATGAGCTATATGAGATGTAGAGGATACAACACCAGCAACAACAACACAGGACACACATGGGCAGCAGAGAGCAAAACGGGTTATCTCTTGCCTCTTGCCTAGGCCCACAATGCCCCTAAACCGTTAAAACCACCCACTTTGTATTGACCTTTCATTGATCCCTTTTAGTTAACAAAGGGGACTGGAAGAGTGTGTATGTGTGTATTTTATATCACTGTTTACATAGAGGAAAATATTCATCTAATAACACATGCAATCACATGAGGAAAAAACCTGTCTTATATAAGAATCTTGGGCCCAAAACATTCCATTAAAGTACAAATTTATTATGCAATTTATACCTGCTTTTATCTGACTCTCCTCTGAAGAGTTCAGTCATACACCATGAATATTTTATTGCAGTAAGTTAGGTAACACATTTGAATAATTAACTTGACACCCTGAAGTATGGATGACTGCCAAATTGATACAAAAATGTGTGGGAAGGGATTGCACTACTTGGGCATTCAAGTTAAACACATATACATGCACACACACATTGTTCAAAAGGGTCCTTGGATCACTGAAGTGAGCAATAGTTGGTGATTATATCATGATGAAATTATATGATAAAAATTTTTAAATATTGTGCCTTATGCTTTTAAGACAATTAGATATACTAAAATGTCTTTCCCTGATCACTATGACCTAGATAAGTGGTAGTAAATATTTTCAGCTTTGCGGGCCAAGATCTCTATCACAGCTACTCAACTGTGTTGTAGTGCAAAAGCAGCCATAGGCAACACATAAACAAATGAATGTGTCAGTTTTCCAATAAAAGGCAGTGGGGTAGATTTGGGCTGTGGGCCATTGCTTGCCAATCTAGGATCTAGATAACATGTAGGTCCAAAAGAGGAAGATATAATCTCAATTTGGGGAAAAGAGAAAGTATTTCATTGAAGAGGTAGCCCTTGGGGTCATTCTTGAAATTTGGCAGGATTTTGACAGGCTGAGATTGTTGAGTGATTTCTGGTGACCGTAATATGCAGATTGAAGAACAGAATTAAATGCCATGCATTCTGTTGTGGTTCCATGTAGAGGAGTAACTCTAGGTGATGTAGGAATGTAAGTATACTCAATTTTGAGAAATTTTTCAGTGCCAGGATAAGGAATTTGTAGCTAATTTGATAGACAATCATAAATCATTAAATATTTTATATTGCAGAGGGACTTGACAAAAACCAAACTGAAGATAGTATAGGAGTTGACAGATGGGATAAATTAGAGAAATGAGGGGCTGTGAACAAGGAATAGATTAGAACACTAATATCATACCCGAGAAGGGAAATAATGAGGGCCCTAGCTTGGTGGGTTAAGAGGATTTGGAAATAAGGGGCTGTTGAAATGAAATGTAACATTCTTATGATTGACAACTGGAACCTAGTCCCACCATATGCACATTTCCTTTAAATGGGCCTGCCTGGTCCCTGTTTCTAGAAAACCCACTCTGAAAAGAAGCTGTCTTCTATGAATCCTGTTTTCTTGCTAAGTCATTTCCTGAGGACTATAATCCTGGGGCTCAGGCCTTCAGGCCTTGCTACCCTGCAATATCTGCCTCTATGGATTTTAAAGTAGCAGAGTTAGTTCCCATGCCGTTATTTTATATCTCCCTACCTGGAGCCCTACCACATCTTGAGCTCTTTACACCAGCTCTCACTAGAAATGTTCATATTTTCTGGGCAACATTGTACTGACCTACAGTATTGACTCATAACCACTGGGTTGTGGTTGGGTAAATTTCTCCCTGCAGTTATTGTGACGCACTAGGCCAAGTGTGCCATGTCCCATCTCTGCTTGCTCCAGCCTCCTATATGCAACTGCCCATGCAGAGACAAATCCTGAGACATGCCATTTTTAGCTATTTTTTAAAACTGCACAGTAAGAATTATAGACATTTGAATTATTCTCATTTTATGTGTACTAATAGAAGTGTATGGCTCATCTGTTAAGACTATTATATAAAATTAGAAATTATATTCATAATAGTTTACAGCTGCCTAGTTAGTGATACATTAAAACAGTTGCCAGATATAAATAACTGCTTGCCTACCAGCTAGAAATAGCATCCCTGCCTGTGGCACAAACAAACCCTCACAAAAACACTAGAGAAAAGAGCTAAAACCATAAAATGTCTAAAAGAAAATACAAGAAACAATCTCTGTGACCTTGGGGTAGGCCAAGATTTCTTAGATCTGACCCAGAAAGCCTGTGAAATAAAAAAGTATAAATGGTTATATTAGACTTCATCAAAATGAAATATTTTTGCTATTCAAAAGACACCATTACGACAAAGCCAAGCCACAGATTTGGAAAAAATATTTTCAAAATATCTATAATATTTCAAAATATTATAGAAAATATGTGTGACTTATTGATAAGAAGACACACCAATTTTTAAAAAATGGACAAAATATTCAAATAGACACTTCACTGAGGAAGATATACAAATGGCCAATAATCGTATGAGTAGATATTCAATATCGTTAGTCATTAGGGAAATACAGAGTAAAACCATACTGAAATACCACTTCATACCCATGAGAATGGCTAAAATCCAAAAGACTGGCAATACGAAATATTGGCAAAGAGGTGGAGAAATTAAAATGCTCACACATTGCTGGATAGACTGCAAGTTGGTGTAGCCGCTTTTGCAAAATAAGCATGTATTTACCTTACAACCCAGTAACTCCATGCCTAGATACCTACTCAAGAGAAATGTAAACTTATGTCCATACAGACACTTGAATGTTCAGGGTAGCACTACTCAGAGCAGTCCCAAACGAGAAACTTTCCAAATGTCCATCAACTAGTGAAGAGATAAACAAAATATGGTATATACATACAATAGAATGCCACTCCACAATAAAAAGAAATGAATTATTGATACATGCAATGACATGGATGAATCAAAAAGCATTATGTTGAGTGAAAGAAGCCAGACAAAAAGACTACATATTATATGATTTCATTTATAGGAATTCATGTGGACTTTCTAGAAGAGACCAAATTTTAGGGATAGAGAGCAGATGACTTGTGTGCCTAAGGCCTGGGGTAGGAGCAAGGATTGACCACAATTGGATGTTAGGAAACTTTGGGTGGTGAAGGACAGGTTTTAAATTGGGGTTGAGGGTAATGGTTGTACAGCTGTGTAAATTTTCTGAAATTCATTGAACTGTACACTTAAAATGGGTGAATTTTATCTTGTAAATTATGCCTCAAAAGAGCTGTTAAAAATGTTTAGAATGTTTTTACATGAGATACATTTTAATTTAAAAGATGCTTCTTGTATAAAAAGGAAATCATTGATATAATTTTATCACAAAGCTTTTTAGAATGTCTAAGATATAAAATAGGCACATCAGAGAATTAGCACATATAGCTAAAGCATTCTTCTTAGGCATGCATATTGCAAAATTGTATGGTTTTGTTTATGACCAACAAAATGGGACTTTTTTTTCACAGGGAAGCTATATTCATAGTCAGTTTTGAAGGGAAGAACAGCTCTGTGAAATAAAATATTGCTTGGGGAGTTCTTTCGTACTGCTTGTCACCAGCAATCTCACTAGCTTATAAGTTATAATTGCTCTGTGATAAAGGCATGTGCTTTTCCTCCTCACTTATAAAAATTTTAATGAGAACTTGAAGTGAACTCTCACTGAACCTATTTCATTCCAAAATCTTAGGATTTTAATCTTGCGATCCTCCTGAGACCCGGCACGGTGGTCTGCGATAGCATGAATACTTCATAATTATTCCTCCTGTTTGTAGAAAACATCATGAGCATCCGTCATTCCCCCTCCCCCTTGCTGCTTCCAGGGTCCGCAGCCTCTGGCGAGCTCAGTAACCACAGTTTGGGATGACAGTTCCAGGCCAGCTAAAACGTACCCAGCTGGTGAAGACCAGTCACAATGGGTATTGACTTCCTTCCCTTCACTCTCTCTCCTCCTAGTTAGTTTGGCCTCAGAACTCTTCCTTAGCAGTGTGATAGATGGACTTGAATGATCTCATAGGAAATTCCTCAGTACAGAGAAAATGAATAGTTCCTCTAAAGCCATGTTTATATGTGTCAGGGACATGTTTGAGGGACAATTGGTCTAACAGTCCTGGGGTAAATTAGAGGTCTTTCCCTTGGGGATAAAGATAAGGCTGCCTTGGAGCTTAGCATTTAATTTAAGTTTATACGCTCTCACTCCACTATAGACGACTTGCATGAAATAAAAGATTCAGCCATGTGGATTAAGATAGTCTTTAGGAAAGAGATGTACTTCATTTTGGTAACATATAAAATTTTAACTACAGATTTGGCCTGTGCTTAGAAAAATAGATATTTTAAAGGTGAATTGAATAATTAAGCATTCATTTTCAACTTTATTTCTTGACACATGCATAGTATTTCATACAAGACATACTAAAGGAATGCCACATGATTTATGAAAATAAACACATTATCAGTACAAAAAGGGATAAGCAAATAGCCTCGTGTGGCAGTTTGACGCTTTTGTGAACCCCAGAAAATCATGTCCTTAGGGTTAATCCATTCCTGTGTGTGTCAGCCTGTCAACCTATTGTAGGTTGGACCTTTTGATTAAGTTACTTCAGTTAAGGGCCTTTAATTAGATTGTGTGACTCAGGGTGGGTTTTTTTTTTGTTTTTCTTTTTTGTTTTTTAGGGTCAAAAACTTCTATTTAGAATTATCCAGCTGGATTCAGTTTAGATGATCCCAATTTTGTTGGCAACATCCAAAGAAGCATAGTAAGGAGCCAGTTGTATATATGCCTTCTTTTCTCCATCAAGCCTGATCAGGGTATTGGCCTTGATCACAGCAATGTCATTATAGAGGTCCTTTACAACCTGTTTGATCTGGTGCTTGTTGGCCTTGACATCCACAATGAACACAAGTGTGTTGTTGTCTTCAACCTTCTTCATGGCTGACTCAGTTGTCAGGGGGAACTTGATGATGGCATAGTTCAGGGTGGCCTTAATCCTCTTACTGAAGTCTGTTATAAATGGAGGAATAAAATGCTGCAGAGACAAAGAGGAACCCAGAAGCTGAAAGACAAGGCTCCGGGAGCCAGAAGCTGAAATCAACAGAACAGAGAAGCTGAGAGGAAGCCCCTTTAGCCAGAAGCTGAAAGCCAGGGAGGCCTGGAGGACAGGGGAAAGACAGCAGACGTCACCATGTGCCTGATCGCCTACAGCTCAGGGAGAAAGCATCTTCTGATGACGCTTTGACTTCCACGGCCTCAGAACTATAAGCTTATAAATTTCATAAATCTCCATTTTAAAAGCCAATCCATTTCTGTATATTACTTTGGCAGCCTTTAGCAACCTCATAATGCATACAATATTGGATGACATAGATTTAGAAAAAAGAAGGGAAAAATTGCACGTGATTTACTGGTGAATTCCAGAAAAATGAATGTCTTTGTAAGACGAGATATTTCAACCCTCTAAACTTTCACTTTGTACTTTATTCATTGCATATGCATGTGTGGCAGTTTGAGACTATTTATGAATTCCAAAAAGAGAGATTATGTTTGTAAACTGGTCTGTTCCTTTGGGTGTGATACCCTTTGATTGTATTAGATTCAGCTGAGATGCCTTTGATTAAAATATATTAAGATTAGGACTTTGAGTCCCTTCCCCCTTTGTGGGCTATATACATGGACACTCAATCAAGGAGACACACAGAAGTAGATACAAAGGAGAACACAGAAAAAGACATGGCAGAGGAGAGAACTTAGTTTTGATGCTGGTGCCCCGGGGAGAGATGAGCCATTCACCTGATAGTTTGCAGCTGAAGAGAACAGAGCAGCTGAGCCCCATACCAGCCTACAGCTGAGATCAGAAGTAGCTGGGCCTACAAAGCCTTAAGAGGAAAGAGGAAGGCTGAACCCTCGCGCAAGTCACCTGCCATCTTGCGTCAACACGTGGCAACAGATTTTGGTGAGAAAAGTAACCTTGTGTCGGACTCTTTAGGGCCTTGTAACTAAGCATCTACCCAAATAAATACTCTTTATAAAAGCCAACAGATTTCTGGTACTTTGTGTCAGTACCCCTTTTGGCTGACTAATACAACATGAAAGTATGGGCTAAAGCAGACCCACTTAGGGATTGCCTATTGCTTTCTAGAAACCCTTCTGGTATCTTTAGGTTTCAAATAGGTCAGAGGTTTTGTTTTTCATTTTTGGTTCCTTGTTTTTAGTCTTACTTGGGGCTTTAAAAATGGATTTGCTTAAGATTAATTTAATTACCCATTCTGGATGAAATTTTAACTGAATGTATTGAAAGGCTTAAATTAAACATTAAAATTAATTATAAACATAGCCCCAAAATTCTTTGACACACTGCCATCAAGATGTGGAGTCTGTGTACCCGTCCCTGGAATCTGGGCAGGTTTGGGGCTACTCCAATCAATAAAGAAGAAGTGATGCTGTGTAACTTCCCAGGCTAGGTTAGAAAAGTCCATTCAGCCTCTACCTGGTTCTCTTGGGATGCTTATTCTGGAGGAAATCAGTCACCATGTAAAAAAAAGTCCAATTTCCCTGAGACTGCCATTCTTTGGAGCCTACATGCAGGCATCCCAGTTGACAGAGCCAACTGACAGCCAGCATCAATTGCCAGCCATGTGAGTGAGTCATCTTGGATGTAAAGCCCAGGTGAGCCTTCATGTGACTGCAGCTCTACCCAGTATTTGACTACAATCTCATGAGATTGACAAGTGAGAATTGCCCAGCAAATTCCTTCTCAAATCCTTATCCCACAAAATTTTGAGACTATCTTTAATATATGTGTAATGGTGAAACTACTATCACTGTCTAATTTTGATATTAGCTGTATGTTTGTTTCAGATATTTTTTTCTTCATTCCTCTACCTAAACAATGACTGAATTTCTAGCATGAACACATGTTCAATCTATCTACTATGAGATTTGAAAGGCCTAAATTAGGCTTTAGAGCAGGGGTTCTTAACCAGGGGTCCATGAGCTTGAATTGAAATAAAAAAAAAAAAACAACACATTATTCTTGTGGGGAATGTTGGTGCAGGTGTGATATATTTATTAAATAATACACGGTATAGTGTAGACTTAGTAAGGGGTCTGTGGTTTTCACCTGACTGGCAAAGGGGTCTGTGGAACAAAAAAAAAGTTAAGAACCCCTTCCTTAGAGGAACTTAAATGTTAGTGGAGAGGATACAGGGTCAACAAGTTTCAAAACTCTGGAAGGCACCATTCACATTGTATTCTATGTGAATGGTGTCCCCTTGAGTTGTGCAGTGGGGTGGCACAAGTAGACAAGGCATCAAAAGAGAATTATTTTTAAAATAAGCATTCTTATACTGGTATCTTTTTGGGGAATTCTACATAAAAGTGGCAATAAATACTAATTTTTATACTTTTTCAACATTCTCTACACTACTCTAATGTTGAGAAAAGTGAAAATTTTTCTATTTAGAATGTAAAAGTAACCAGAAAATTTTAAATTTATAAAATCTAAATTAGTTAGAGGACCATGTGAATACCTTAGCTCTGTCCTTGCAAAAGAATTTTCTATGATTGAGCTGCATTGTGGTCACGCTTCACCTAATGCATAGCTTGGGACTAATTTTATACTCTTGCCTAAAATCTATTTTGTCTAGGGTTGCCAGATAAAACACAGTTAGGTGTGAATCCCAGATATAGTAGACGTATTTCCCAAGTAGTATACTAAAAATGTATTGTTTATCTCACATTCAAATTTATTCAAGCATCTAATATTTTCCTTTGCTGTATCTGGTGGCTTTAGCTTTGTCCCACTGGTAGTGACCGAGTAACTGTGGCTGAGAAATGGCTATCTAGAGAAAACTTTGCATCTGCAAGCCCAGTGTCAATATCCTTTCCAACAGTGCTGTGAGGTAGGCAGGGGAATTATTATGACATTAATTCCACAGATAAAGAAAATGGGATTCAGCAAAGCTTTGCTTTGTCCTAGCACAGTGGTTCTCAAAGTGAGTGCTCTGGACCATTAGCCTCTGCAACACCGGGAAATTATTAGAAATGCAAATTATCAGGGCCCACCCAGACTTACTGACGCAGAAACTCTGGGGGTGGGCCCAGCAATTTTTTTTCCCTAAAGCAATTTTATTGAGATATATTCACATACCATACAATCCATCCAAAGTGTGCAATCAGTGGCTCTCCGTATAATCACAGAGTTGTGCATTCATTACCACAGTCCATTTTAAAACATGTTCATTACTGCAAAAAGAAATGCCTTAGCAATCTCGCTATCCTTCCACAGCCCTACATAACCACTAATATAATTCTGTCTCTATAGATTTATTTATATTTACATTTTTTAAAAAATTTGTGTTTACAAAGAAATCAGGCATGACACATAGGATCCCCACACACAACACCAACACCCATACCTTGCAGTGTTGTAGAACATTTGTTACTATTGATAAATGAACATCCAAATATTACTACTAACTGCATAGTCCATAGATTACATTAGGTGTATGTTTCCCATAAACCATCCTATTATTACCACCATGTATTATTATTGTACATTTGTTATAGTTCATGAAAGAAAGTTTTCGTATTTGTACTGTTAACCAGTACATCACCCACCTCAGTGTGTTACTGTGTTATTTGGTCTCATGCTTTGTACAATCCATCCAAAATGTATACTCAGTGGCTCTTAAGTTTCATCATAGAGTTGTGCTCTCATCCCCACAGACAGTT
Organism: Tolypeutes matacus; assembly: GCA_026826555.1. Taxonomy (NCBI): domain Eukaryota; kingdom Metazoa; phylum Chordata; class Mammalia; order Cingulata; family Chlamyphoridae; genus Tolypeutes; species Tolypeutes matacus. The sequence continues at coordinate 2,150,801 of JAKSZT010054121.1, forward strand.
TTAGATTGTTTTCATTACTTCAAAAAGACAGATCCCCCTACCCCCTTATACTTACCTATTGTTAAGCCTTGGCCTTGATATAATATCTTCATTGACCATGATGCAACAGTATTACAATATTATTGTTAACTATAGTCCATAGGTTACATTAGTTGTATTTTTCCCATGTATCACATTATCCTTAACACTTTTGTAACAGTGATGTACATTTGCTCTAGTTAATAGAAGAACTAACTTCAACATTCAACATTGTCAACATTCTTGTGTTTGTACTATTATCCACAGTCCTCATCCACCAACGAGCCTAATATTATCCTCTAGCTTTTTTTCAATTGACATCCATGCCCCTTGACTAATTCTTTTGGCCACAATCACATTTTAAGACAGAGGTGTTCAATATATTTACTATAATGTGCTACCATTAACTCTTTCCATTTTCCCACATTTATATTCAACCTTACCAAAAATTCTACATGGGGAGTAGTTGTAGCTCAGTGGTTGAGTGCCTGCTTCTCATTTATGAGGTCCTGAGTTCAATCCCCAGTATAAATACATACATACATACATACATACATACATACATACATACATACTTTTCTATATACATTAAGCATCACCTCCTCCTTTCCAACGCTCATTCTATCTCCTAGTGACCTATAGTCTAGATTTTAACTCCCTGAGTTTACACATTGTATTTAGTTCACGTTAGTGAGACCACACCATATTTGTTCTCTTGTGTCTGGCTTATTTCAGTTAATATAATGTCCTCAAGGTTCATCCATGTTGTCATATGCATCACGATTTCATTTTTTTCTTACAACTGAATAGTACTCCATTGTATATATATACCACATTTTGTTTAATCATTCACTGGTTGATGAACATTTGGTTTGTTTCTATCTTTTGGCCATTGTGAATAATGCTGCTATAAACATAAGTGTACAAATGTTAGTTCACGTTCCTGTTTTCAGTTCTTCTGAATATATTCCTAGTAGTGGATGATACAGCAATTCTATATTTAGCTTCCTGAGGAACTGCCAAACTGTATTCCACAGAGGTTGCACCATTCTGCATTCCCACCAACAGTGAATGAGTGTTCCTATTTCTCTACATCCTTTTCAGCAATTGTAGTTTTCTGTTTTTAAAATAATGGCCATTTTATAAGGTGTAAAATTATATTGCATTGTAGTGGGGTTTTTTTCTTTTTTTAAAAAAAATCAATTTTATTGATATATATTAATAAAACATACAACTCATCCAAAGTGTACAATCAATGGTATTTGGTATAATCACATAGGTGTGCATTCATCACTTCAATCATTATTAGAGCATTTTCATTATTTCAATAATAATAAACAAAACCCAGACAAACAATAAAGAAAATTCCTCACCTCTCAGTCTCTCTCTGTTTCCCATGCTGTACATAGCTGCTATTTCTGGCTATTCTTGCACAATTATTTATTTGTTTATTAAGCAATATTAATAAGATATATTCACATACCATATGATCTATCCAAAGTGTATCATCAGTGATTTATATTATAATGACAATGTTGTACATTCATCTCAAAAATTTTGGAACAATTTTATTACTCCAAAAATAAAGACTCCACACCCCTGAGCATTCCTTCCCCAGCCCTACATAACCACTAATCTAATTTCATCTTTATAAATTGACTTATCTTTACATTTTATATAAATGGAATCATATAATATGTCGTACTCTTTAGTCTCCTTCACTTAGTATAATGGTTTGATTTTTTTTGATGTGATATTAACATTTTGTAGTATTAACCTACATTTGTTCAGCTTCAAAGTAAAACGGTCTTATATATACAATTTTACCCACATTCATATTTCATGTAATATACTTATATTTCACGTAATATATTTAGTTCATAATAGCTCAGTCATATAATATTTGCCCTTTTGTGTCTGGCTTGCTTCACTCAACATAATGTCCTCCAGGTTCATCCATGTTGTCATACATTTTACAACTTCATTTCTTCTTACCACTGCTTAATATTTCATTGTGTGTATAGTCCACAGTTTGTTTATCCATTCATCCATTGATGGACACCTAGGTTTTTTCCAACTTTTGGCTATCGTGAATAACACTGCTATGAACATCGGTATGCAGATGTCTATTCGTGTCACTACTCTTAGTACTTCTGGGTATGTACCTAGCAATGGTATTGCAAGTCTATATTCAACTGCCTTAGGAACTGCCAAACAGTCCTCCACAGTTGGCTGTACCATTCTACATTCCCACCAACAGTGAATAAGCATTCCTATCTCTCCACATCCTCTCCAACATTTAGAGTTTTCTGACATTTTAATAGCAGCCAGTCTAATAGGTGTGAAATGGTATCTCATTGTAGTTTTGATTTGTATTTCCCTAATCAGTAGTGATGTTGAACAATTTTTCATGTGTTTCTTCGCCATTTGTATTTCTTCTTTGGACAGTTGTCTTTTCAAGTCTTTTGCCCATTTATTTCCCTTTTTTTTCATTTATTGAAGTATACCACTCATACATAAACCTACATAAACAATAAATGTATGGTAATAGTTGTGAACTTAAAAAACAAACATACCTAACATCATATGGGCTCTCATACCTCACCCTACCACCAATACCCTGCATTGTTGTGAAACATTTTTAACTAATGATTAAAGAGCATCCTCAAAATATTACTACTAACCAAGGTATCTTACATTTTCTCCCCAACCCACCCTATTATTATTATGATTATTTTTATAACATTTATCCATGAATGTACATAAACAATAAGTGTATAGTAAAAGTTGTGAACTTACAAAGCAAACACGCATAACATCATACAGGGGTCCCATACATCAACCCAACACCAACACCTTGCACTGTCGTGAGACATTTGTTACAAATTATAAAAGAATATCGTCAAATCTTACTACTAACTATAGTCCTTATCTTACATTTGGTGTATTTTTCCCCCAACCTACCCTATTATTATTTTTTAAATATATCTTTATGATAGAAGTTGTAAACTTACAAAACAATCATGCACATGTGCAGAATTCACATACAACACCCCTCTATCAAGACACCACAGCGTGGTGGAATATTTGTTATAGATTATGAGATAATATCATCGGATTATTACCAGGTCCACAGCATACATTTGGCACACTTTTTCCATACTCCCATATTATCAACACAGTACATCTTTGGCATAGATGCATGAATATTACATTTTTACTGTTAACCACAGTCCATAGGTCACTCCAGTTGTATTTTTCCCACGGTTTTCCACATTCCCACCACCCTGCAATAGTGATGTAAATCTGCCCTAGCCCACAAAGGACACTCTTGCATCTGTACCATAAACCACAATTCTCATCCACCTCTGGGGTTACTGTGTTATTCAGTCTCTAGATTATTCTCTAGCTTTCTGTCAATTGGCATTTAAATCCCTAGGGATGCTTGCTGCTCTCAGAATTCTCTCTTTGTCTTTGGCATTTGACATTCTGATTAGTATGTGTCTCGGAGTTGGTCTATTTGGATTTATTTGGATGGGAGTACGTTGTGCTTCTTGGACATGGATATCTATGTCCTTCAATAGGGTTGGCAAAATTTTTACCATTATTTCCTCAAATATTCCTTCTGCCCCTTTTTCCTTCTCTCCTCCTCCTGGGACGCCCATGACACATACGTTTGCACATCTCTTGCTGTCATTTAATTCCCCGAGAGATTGTTCAATTTTTTCCATTTTTTTTCTCCATGTGTTCTTAAAAGTAAGGTCAAAATTTCACTTGACTCAAAGATCCTTCAAGATCTGGTTGCCACCAACCTCCTCAGTCCTCTTTGTTACTTCTCCCTGTTGCAGATTGCACTGCACCCAGGTTCTAACATTATTTCCCAGCCCTTGCCTGTAGTCCCTGCCCCGGGCCAGGGTCCTTTACTGTCACCAATGTTTGCTTGTTTAACTTCTGGTGTCTCTTCTCCCACTGGGTTTTAATCTCTGTAAGGTCAGGGACATTGTCACACTACCTAAGCATATCATATATGTGCAGTAAATATTGCCAATGAATGAATGAAGATTAGAACAAATGAATGAATACCACACTGTGAGGTTCTTCCATTGGCAGAAGTGTCCTCTGCTTAGAAATATCAATGCTTTGCTGCCATCAAAATGTTCATTGTCTCTTTGGCAGGATCGTAGCCAGTAGGAAGAAAAGTAACTGACTGTCTGAATTTACTCAAAAGGCATATATGTTAGTGTATTAGTTCTCTATAACTATTTAAAAGGGGATTCTTGTGTTGTTTATAATCGGGAGAAGCTGGAAAGCAGCTCTTGTACACATTCATAACACAGTAAAATCTTTATGATATATTAAGTGAATGAAACTTCAAAATTCAGGATACAGAATTATCCTTTTTTTAATCTTTGTATTAAAGCACATAAATATAAGATCTGCATTGCATAAAGATGTTAAATATGGTTTCCTAATCTATGAAATGAGGGCAATAATAATTCTATATCTCATAGTGTTTTTATAAAAATGAAGTCAACTTATTCATAAAATTCCAGTGCCATCCCTTGGAAGAGTCAGAAGTGCTCAGGATTATTATTTTGTTAATATCGTCATCACATCTGGGTGGAGAAATTACAGGCAATCTTCTTTAGGCTCACTGTTTTTTTTTTCTAAATTCAAAACCTTTTACAAGAATTATAGGTTCTATTTGAAACCAGATAAAAATAGTTTGGATAGAAAAACAACTTTTTAATCTGAAGAAAGTCCTAGCCCTAGGAAAGTTTTTGAAGCAGACAATTCTAATTAGTTTTCTACTCGTTCACTTTTCAAAATTTGTGGAGTTCCCCTTCTCTACTTCCTTCCCTGTATGCCTAGTTGATTGGCTAGTAAGTATTTCCTACTAAATTCTTTCCTGAAAAAGAGTTTAATTATCATCTCACAACAATTTTCATTTTTGTAAGGATGTTTTAGAAAGAAAATGTCCAAGGAGCCACATATTACCTAGAAGATACCTTAGAGTTTATCTAGTTTAGTCCTATCATTTTACACATGACTAAACTAAGTTTGCAAAGGGTGAAATCTGTATACATACAATAAATTACCTGACCAGCTTGGCCTAGATTGCTGGTGTCCTTATTGGCTCAGCCTTTAATATGCAAAGGGTAATTTTGAGCACAGTGCCCCATGAAGAATGTTTTATACCGTGTCATGCAGACTGCCACTGTCTCATTTCTACTGTCTTTCTTTTTATTCATTAATTAATTTTAATTGTATTTTTTGCAAAATTTCAACTTATGTTGAATGACTATTATTAAAAAGGAATTTTGTGTTTATGAGAGGTTAATAGGTTTTAGTATTTTTGTGGCAAAATATATATAACAAAATTTGCCATGTTAAGCATTTTTAAATGTACAATTCAGCGTCATTAATTACATTCACAATATAGTGCCATCACTGCCACCCATTTCCAAAACTTTTTCATCATTCCAGACAGTCTGTACCCATTAAGAAATAACACCCCTTCCTTACCTCTGCCACAAAGCTGATTTGAAAGAAATGGAAAGTCTTGATTACTCTTTCCTTCAAAACAGGAAAAGGGAACATACAAACATTTAAGTGAAAGAAAAATCCAAAGAAATCTCTTGTCCTGGCATCTACATTAATGTTACTTGGTAGATAGGATTCTTCTGCAATTCTGTAATATTAATTCATCCTTCTTGATTCTGCCAACAAAGGTATAACATTGATTACAGTACACTTTAGGGAAGACAGTCCTGCCAGGCATATGTGCAATAATCCTCCCACTCTCTTCTTTACTTTGCTGTCTGGTCTCATCACAGTGACCTTTAATTTATCTTCTCTGGTCTGGTCTGCTTTGCAGACACTGTGAAACCACTAGATGGTATCTATTTAGCTAAAGTCAATTAATCACAGGGTCATTTTTCAAATCAAGATTAATAATAGGTTATTTCACAGCCAGAGTACTTAAGACGGGCACGTTTGTGGTTCCCTCATGTCTAGAAATAATCTAGTCAATTTACAATATCTCAGACAACTTTTTCTCATATAATTTTCCTAATATGAGCTGCCCAGCTTAAATGGGGTTTCCTGAGCTTCCATCAGGGGTTCCCAGAAGTTATTTATTTATTTATTTATTTATTTATTTATTTATTTATTTATTTACAAAATCCTTTTTCTTGGCTACCAGGTACTTCTAGATAGCAGCACCTTTTCAAGCCATGTAGCATTGGTACCTCTCCAAACAAGGTGGTGGGGAGTAAGTGGAACAATAAGAGAAGCTCTGTCTGAAAAGATAAGAGCATCTGCCATCAACATTTTGCACATCTTGGCCATGCCCTTGTCGTGGGAGTGAAAAGCTTCCCTCGTTCTTCTCTAGTCTTGCGCCAGATTTTTTCTTCCTGTCTGAATCCACTTAATGGCCTTGGTGGGAGGATCCTGGTTTTTAGAGGATCGAACACGTTTCATATTCATATCCCGTTTAACAATGTGTCGGTACACCTTAGCAGTTTAGCAAAATGGCAAATCTGTTTGTTTAATAAAGCATATAATGTGCTGCATCATCAATTTGATTTCATAGGATGATCTAAGAGAACCAGTGGGCGCTGATGAAATTGAGTTTTACAGGTCAACGCACCGCCCATATTAAGGAAATTCAGGACAACTATGTACATGTATATTGTAGCTAGGGGCTGAATACATTTCGGATAATGTTTCATTTGCCGACTTAAGGGAAAATAAGAAGCTTGGGTACAGCTACCGCAGAAATAAATTTTTAAGTTTTAATGCTGCTTTTTAAAAAATATATATATTTTTTAAAAAGATACTTAGATTACGCAAATGTTACATAAAAACATCTAGGGGATTCTCATATGCCCCGCTCCCTAGCCCTCCCATATTTCAACATCCTTCATTAGTGTGGTACATTCGTTACAATTGATGAACACATTTTGGAGCATTGCCACTATATTGCTGCTTTTTTATTCCCCAGGTGTAAGTTTTCCTAACATCCCCATCCCAAATACAATTGCCATTGAGGTACCAATGTGTCTCTGAATGGATGGCAATTTCCAGACTCCACTCAGAAAATATAGTGCTAATCCTGATGTAGCATAATTGAACTACCAGGTGTTATGGGCCAAATATCTTATGCTTCTCCATTCTTGAGATCTTAGCAGAACCCCTTACTGGCATCCTTGGCTTATTGGAGAGGATTCGTTTATTTGGTATTAATTGTAATATGTGTGCCATCTCTCAACTGAACTCTTTCAAAGATGTTATTTTTTTTTAACCAGTGAAAAGCTGGGTGGCTTCATTTGGTAACAACAATATATTTCATGATGTGGAGTGGAGATTTACAAAAAGAAGACTATAAAGCCAATTTTTTTTTCACTACAAGAAAATTGTTGCTTTTTTAGCTCTGTGGGAGCCAATCTTGTTCAGTTTTTTGGAATTAATACCTACTATACCTGTCAAACTGCAGTGCCATTTATGTTTCACTGAGGTGTCTAGAACACACTAACAGACTCGTCTGAAGTGGTTCAATCTTACCAAGCACAGATTTGTTCTTCAGTCTACTAGTCAAGATGGCATGCTCACATAGGACTCTGTCCCATTGCAATTTATTCATGCGAAAAAGGACACCTTTTATTGTTGTTGCAAGTTATTTCATCAGAGCATGGTAAAGAAAAGTTTCTTACCCTCATAAAACTCCAAATGCTTTTATTGGTGAGATCCCATATGGCCACCTTCTCTTCCCATTGAGAAGTCTTTTCCTAGACAGTGTCATTTCCACCTATTCCTTCAACAGTCTTCTAAGGGCTTTTGACTCCCAAGTTTCTGTTTATAAGTTATATTTCTGAGCCACACACCTATAAGTTCAATGGTGCACTTGACTATTTTAAGGGTACCTTAACTACTCAAGGCCAAACTCATTATCTTCCATGCATACAGAGTCATCTTTCAGTTTTTATTTTCTCAGTGAATGACTTTATTACTCACTCAGCTGATCAAGGCACAAAATAGTCTTTCTGAAGGATTATGGTGGAGGAATCAATGGCTCTGGAGGCTGGCTGCCTGGGTTCAGGTCCTGGGTCTACCCATACTACCTGTGTGACTTGGAGAAGTCACTTAACCTTTCTGTACCCTGTTAGTAAAATGAGCTGTTGAGAAGATTGTATGTGTTTATATAATGTAGTAACTATTTTAGAACCATGCGGGTCATGCAGTAAGCACTTTAAATTTTCACTATTTCCCTCTGCCTCATCTGCCATTTCTGATTCTTTTCTTCCCAAGTATTTCTCAAAGCCCTTAACTCTCCTCCACTTCCACCACCCTGGAACAAACTCAACATGACTCACATTTCTTGGTGCCATCTAAACAGCTCACCATACTCTGGCCTAAATTATCCTTTCAAAACGCTGATCTGATCACATTAAAAACTCCCCAACAGACACACACACACACACACACACACACCTTCCCACTATTTTAAATATAAAGGCCAAAATCCACAGACTGACTTTGTCAGTCCCCTACCCACCTCTCTAGACGCATATATACTTCATGCTTTCTCAGCCTTTCTACTTGACATCTACACACCAGCCTTCTTTTCCTTTTACCAAATGGGCCACAATCTTCCCCCTTCCTGGAACCCCTTTCTAGAAGATAGTCCCATTGTCTAGAGCACCCCTCATCCCATCTCCCCACCAGCAAAAGCCATTCTGCCTGGCTTATTTCTGTTCATCATTCAGATTTCAGCTCAATATCACTTGCTCAGTGAGGAATTCTCCTATCGCTTAGGCTAGATGATGAATCTATTAAAGAATGCTACCTCTAAAGCATTTATCTTGGTTTGTAATTGTACATTAATTACACATCTCTTTTTTTGAGTAATACTTATTTCACCCTGGATGTTTTGGTTTATCCTTTGATCTGAAAATCCTTTTGAGCATATAGTAGGAGCTGAACCAAGAGTTGTTGAATTCAAGCATTATTTAAGGATGGTTATTTTGGCAAACATAAGATCCTTACTATTAATAGTACAGAGTTTACCTTTGTCCTAATTTGTAACACCTCATTTCCTCTAGTAATATCACATACACCTTGAAATCCTTTCACTTGACTGCATCCTTTGCTTGAGGGAAGGTTTGAGAAAGGACACATTTTGCATCAAGTGATCTATTTCCAACACATAAAAATTGATTGAATGGTTCTTCTTTGTTAGATATTTATAATGTGGACTCATTATTATTTTCAAGGTCAATTCAAAGAAAAATAGACAATTAGAGTTAAACTCATTGTTTCTATCCTCTGGAATAGCTAATGTGTATATGTGTGTGTACATTTTGACGTTCTCAGAGACATACACAATTTAATCTCCAAAAATGCAATTAACTGTGAAATTTATAACTAGAGCCAGAATGTTCTTGATTAGAATTCCAGCTCCTACAATTACTAGCTGTGCAACTTAGAGTAAACTACTAATGAACTAATAGTATTTAACTTGTAGAGTTATTATAAGAATTAAGTGACGTTTGGTGTTTGACACTTGGTAAGTACCAGAGAAGTATTAGCTAGTAGTAGTAAGAGGAGGAGGAGGAGGAGGAGGAGGAGGGATATATATAAACTATCGCACCAGCTAAAATGACATGTTTTACCCTTCTATATGCTTCATGAGAAAGAGATCCCTTTTATTCAATGTATTAGGGTTCTCCAGAGAAATAGGACCAACAGGATATAGATATATAATATATATATGATTTATTTTATTGAATTGGCTCATCCAATTGTAGGAGCTGGCAAGTTCAAAATCTGTATGGCAGGCTGGTCACCTGGCAATTCTGGTAAGAGTTGGACGTTGCAATCTTGAATACAAAATCCATAGAGGGAGTGGGTGGGTATAGCAGGCTGGAAAGTCAGAGAGGAGTAGATGGAATAGCCTTGAGGCATAATTTCTTCTCCCCGCTCCATGCCTTAGTTCTTTGCTCTTAAGACCTCCAACTGATTGGATGAGGCTCACCCACATTATTGAGGGTAATTTCCTTTACTTAGAGTTCATTGATTGTAGATGCTAATCATATCTACAAAATACCTCCACAGCAATATGTGGGCCAGTGTTTGACTGAACAACTGGACACCATAACCTAGCCAAGTTGACACCTAAAATTATGCGTCACAGTCATCTTGCATTCTCAAGACTTGGCACCATGCCTGGCATAGGGTATGTGCTCAATAGATATTTGTTGGATGGATATTAGTTCATTGATTTCTTCTCTCATTTCTTAATTTGTCTACAAAGTGTTCCTTCCATTGCACTATGTTTAGTTGTTTGTGCTTATTGTACCAGTGGCTATTTGGACTGCACTGCATGTCTGGAAAAACATTACACTTTAAATTTAATTTGGGTGTTGATTTGTCATCAAGACTTATTGAGCCTTTGAATATATGCCTACTTGAGACAAGTATGTAGGATGTTCATTAGTACTGGAATACAGTTGATCTATATTTTATAACCTGAGATACTCCTGCTTTTTAGCATCTGTGTGTGAATTAGCATATGAAGATATGAATAATTGTTTTAATGAAAATTTCACCTCTGCACCACTCTACTCTGACTTTATTTTGAATGCATTTAGATTTGCCATAGCCTTCTCCTTGTGAGCCTGTAGATAAGGCATGGAAAAAAACTATTTCTTTTGCTATAATCCTTCTGCTTAAAGATGATAGGGAAGCACCAATGAATTTAATACTATTAATATACTCTCTGAACTGGAACTCTTCAAATTATAAAATATCATATAATGTCTTTTATTTAAATGTTGACATTATTTCAAAATGTGTGTTTTAGAGCAAGTTTTCTATGAGTTCTTTACAACATATGGTCGTATTCTTGATTTGGTCTTTCAATTAACATGATGAGAAAGACAACATGTTTATTTCTGCTTCTGATGTGTTCTGTTCCTACCACTAGTGACATGTTTCCTGTAATAATTCATCACACATTCTGAAGTGTTGTTTTACATAAATAGTTTCTTTTAATGTTTTTCTTTCAGAATACATCTGTAGAAGGACTCCAAGGTATCATACAGGAGTTTTCTTTTGGAAACTTACCATGACACTATTTTAGTTTCATTAGAATGGGAGAGAATTAAAGGAAGGATTTAAGCTATGATCTGCTTCCGAGCTTCTATGCTCCAGTACTGGAGCACTGTAGGACTCATAAGGCATCTGTGTCTTGCCAATATAGAGTAAAACATAAAAGCAGACACTGAGGTCATTACCTGATCTGGATGGATTAGCCATCCACCTGCCCGAAGGTCAGGGACGAAACAAGATTTCTCAAGACACCCACAAGTTCTATGACTCTGTGACTGTTAGGCTATTGAGCATAAAAGGAGACAAGAAGGTCGTGTGGTTGTAAATCACATTGATGTGAAGGTTACCTCATAATAAAGACAAAAACAATATGCAGGCCAGAAATTTCAGGAGTGAGTGGAACTAGCTGTGGATATTTTGTGAATGGCATCACCCCACCTTTTATGAGGTAGCCATATGCCTTTTTCTCCGTGTGTTTCTATCATAAATTCATGCTTCTACTGAAACAATTGCCATGTTCCAATATTGTAATGTATTTACACGAGTTTGTTGTAGGTGACTCTTGTTCATCTGTTATCTGTAGGACCTAGCACAGTATCTGGTACGATATCAATAGTAATTAGATTATTGAACAAATAAATGAAAAGTGTAATGCCACATAAATAACAAATGACAAGCCCCAAATGATAATTTTATTCAAAGCCACTTGATGACTCATTACTAACTGATTTTTAGAGTCCATTTTTAAGTTCGAAGAAGGCAAGGACTCTATTAAAATATATCCCTGAACTTAACACTTATACCTGCCTCATAGCAGGTACTCAAAAACACTTGTTGGAAAAAAAAACCCTAATAATTACAATAATGACTTTCATTTATATAGCATTTACTATGTACCACACATGTCTTTAAGCACTTTAAATATATTGACTCATTTAATTTTTACCCATACTCTTACCTAATATACAATATTGTTCGCTATATGGTATAGATCAGCTGCACTTTTACTAAATCTGTGACTTTATTTGCCAAATGAGGAAAATAGGACCAATATCCTAGGATGTTTTGTCAAGATTAAATGGGGCAATGCTTGAAACATTTTTGTTATTGCAAATATTATTATTACTATTGTTACCATCTCCTCTTAACAGTGGGCATGTAAATTTCATTGGGTCAGACATTAACTAATTCTGTTAATGTCATCGATTTCTTGGTGTGTTTACATTTCTGCCCCACATCTCTACATCCTCATAAGCAAACCCCAGATTCTGAGCATTCCTATATCAGATGGTGCTTAAGTAGCCCTTGGTATATGTAGATATTGCAGATTTGACAAGATTGAAAATGCAATAATGGTAACAGCTAACACTTCTATAGTGTTAGGTAGATGCCAGTCAGTCTTCCAAGTACTTTATATATATTTGAACACAACAGCCCAATGAGGTAAGAACACTGTTATTATTCCCATTTTATAGATGAGGAAAGTGAGGTACGTGAGAAGTTATGGCAAATTATGCGACTTGTTTACGGTCAATAGCTCTAAGTAGTATAGCTGTTATGTGAGCCCAGGTAGTCTGGTTGCAGAGTCACTGTACCATGTTGCTCAATATAATTCAAAACTTCTGTAGCAAGAAAGAAACCATAAACAAAATTAAAAGTAGGTGGCAGAGTGGGAAATCTAATTTTGATAGAAAAATAATTTCTATCCAAAATACATAAAAATTTTCAACAAATTTGCAGAACAAAGGATAAACAACAAGTAATTCACAGAAGAAATACAACGGGTGAAAAGTAACACAAGGTGTTATTTAGAGATATGCAAATTAAATACTAACCAGCGAAACAAAAAAGAATGGAAAAATAAAATAAAATAAAAAAAGAAACAAGTGATAGTACCCACTCATTGCCTACTTGATATGTCCAGTGGGATATCCAATAGTTATCTCGAGTTTAATGTACCCAAAACTGAGCTTCTGATCCCCTTTCATACCTCTTGCTCCTGCCTACTTCCCCAATGCTGAAAATGGTAGCTCAGTTCTACCAGTTGTGCAGTCCAAAATCCTTAGAGTCATCTTTAACTCCTCTTTTCCTCACACCTCTCATGAAGCAATGAGCAAATTCTATCAGCCCCATTTCCACAATTTATCCAAAATCCTTCCACTGTTAGCCACCTCTACTCCTGCCACCTGGGCTCCAGCCACCGTAATCCTCTGCCTGAATGGCTGCGTTCCCCCCTTCTGATGCCCCCTGCTTCAACCCTTGCCCTCCTATGGTCAATCGTTCCTTTTTAACGTAAGGAGCTTATGCCGTAGTCTCCGTTCAGAACACCATAAAAGCTTTCTATCTTAACGTAAATATAGAGTTCTTACTGTGGTCTTCAAGACCCTATAGACTCTGACCCCCATCCCCATCCCCTGGCCTTCTGACCAAATTTTCTACCCATCTTCTCCCAGGTGCCTCCTTGCCGGCCACAAAGACTACCTTGTTCTTTCTTGTAGATACCCAAAACAGACCCTGCTCAGAGACTTTGCATCCTCTTTTCTCCCTGCCTCAGGAGTTCATCACTGTATTAGTCAGCCAAAGGGGTGCTAATGTGAAATACCAAAAATGCGTTGGTCTTTATAAAGGGTATTTATTTGGGGTAGAAGTCCACAGTTACCAGGCCAGAAAGTGTAAGTTTCTTCCCTCACCACAGTCCATTGCCACGTGTTAGAGCAAGACAGCTGCCGGCGTTTGCCAGAGTTCAGGCTTCTGGGGTTCCTCTCTTCCCGGGGCTGCGTTTCTCTCCGGGCTTAGCTCCTGTTTCCTCCACAAGGTCAGCTGTAGACGATCAGGCAAACGGCTTGCTTCTCTTCTCCTGGGGCCTTCTTTCCAACATCAAAACTGCTTCTCAAAAGACTGCTTCAACTGTCCTTTGCCTTGCCTTTTATATTCGATTCCCAGGGCTTGAGCAGGTCCTGAAGGCACAAGTAAGTTACACGCGGAAGTGGCCCAAATGCCCACGGTCACCACCCCTGCCATGTTACCTTCTTTTTCCCAGCCCACAGCTTTGGCCTCTTAGGGAGTCCCTTACAATCAGTTGACTGAGGATGAGAAAACTTGGGCCTGGTTTACAGATGGTTCTGCACGATATGCAGGTACCACACGAAAGTGGACAGCTGTGACACTGCAGCCCTTTTCTGGGACATCCTTGAAGGATAGCGGTGAGGGCAAATCCTCCCAGTGGGCAGAGCTTTGAGCAGTGCATCTAGTTGTTCATTTTGCTTGGAGGAAGAAATGGCCAGAGGTGCGTTTGTACAATGATTCATGGGCTGTTGCCAGTGGTTTGGCTGGATGGTCAGGGACTTGGAAGGAACATGATTGGAAAATTGGTGACAAGGAGGTCTGGGGAAGAGCTATGTGGATAGATATTTCTGAGTGGGCAAAAAACATGAACATATTTGTGTCCCACGTGAATGCTCACCAGAGGGTGACTTCAGCAGAGGAAGAGTTTAATAATAAAGTGGATAAGATGACCCGCTCTGTGGCTAATGCTCAGCCTCTTTCCCCAGCCACTCCTGTCATTGCCCAATGGGCTCATGAACAAAGTGGCCATGGAGGTAAGGATGGAGGTTATGCATGGGCTCAGCAACATGGACTTCCCCTCACCAAGGCTGACTTGGCTACAGCCACTGCTGAATGCCCAATCTGCCAGCAGCAGAGACCCACACTCAGCCCCAGATATGGCACCATTCCTCGAGGTGACCAGCCTGCTACCTGGTGGGAGGTGGACTACATTGGGCCACTTCCATCATGGAAGGGGCAGCGATTTGTTTTAACTGGAATAGACACATACTCTGGCTATGGGTTTGCATTTCCGGCATGCAATGCTTCTTCCAAAACTACCATCTGTGGACTTACCAAATGTCTTATCTACCGCCATGGGATTCCACACAGCATTGCTTCTGATCAAGGAGCCCATTTCGCAGCAAATAATGTGCGGGAATGGGCACATGCCCATGGAATTCACTGGTCTTACCATGTTCCCCATCACCCTGAAGCAGCTGGATTAATAGAACGGTGGAATGGCCTGTTGAAGACTCAATTACGGCGCCAATAGGTGGCAATACCTTGCAGGGCTGGGGCAATGTTCTCCAAGAGGCTGTGTATGCTCTGAATCAGCGTCCTCTCTATGGTGCTGTTTCTCCCATAGCCAGGATTCATGGGTCCAGGAATCAAGGGGTGGAAATGGGAGTGGCACCACTCACTATTACCCCTAGTGACCCACTAGTAAAATTTTTGCTTCCTGTCCCTGAAACCTTAAGCTCTGCTGGTCTACAGGTTTTAGTCCCAAGAGGAGGAGTGCTGCCACCTGGGAACATAACAGTGATTCCATTGAACTGGAAGTTAAGACTGCCACCTGGCCACTTTGGGCTCCTCTTACCTGTGAATCAACAGGCAAAGAAGGGAATTACTGTACTGGCTGGGGTGATTGATCCTGACTATCAAGGGGAAATAGGACTACATCTACATAATGGGGGTAAAGAAGAATTTGCCTGGAATGCAGGAGATCCTCTAGGGCGTCTCCTAGTCCTGCCATGCCCTGTGATTAAAGTCAATGGAAAATTGCAACAAACCAATTCAAGCAGGACTAACAATGGCCCAGAATCTTCGGGAATGAAAGTTTGGGTCAACCCACCAGGCAAAGAACCATGGCCGGCTGAAGTGCTTGCCGAAGGTAACGGGAACATAGAATGGGTAGTGGAAGAAGGTAGTGATAAATATGAACTTTGACCACGTGACCAGTTACAGAAACGAGGACTGTAATGGTCATGAACCCTTCGTCCATGTTTCGTTATGAGTATGATTGTATATGTACACAAAATGAATTTCTTTGTTTTCTTCCCCAATCTTTTCCCCTATCAGGAAAAGTTGTATTAATCCCACATCATAATATTTAAGGATGTTGAGTTTAAGAGTGACTATCATCCAAGGACTTGCACCCTGTTCTGTGGGGAATTAATGCGTTTCCGGTTGTACGCAGGGGAGTTGAACATTGTTAGGCAGAAATATATATGTATGCTTGTCTGTTATTGTTTTTACTTAGAGACTAAGTATGGTTTAGAGTAATGTGTATGATTGCCGAGTTGACAAGGGGTGGACTGTGATGGTTAGGCTAATGTGTCAACTCGGCCAGGTAGTTGTGTCCAGGTGTTTGTTCCAGCAAGCACTGGGCTAATTGTAATACAAGAGCATTTATGGGGAAGCAGCTGTGGCTCAATCAGTAGGGCTCCCGTTTACCATATGGGAGGCCCCGGGTTCAGTTCCCGGGGCCTCCTGGTGAAGGCGAGCCCACCCGCACGGCGTGGTTAGCTGACCCAGCGAGCACAAGCAGCAAGGGGGGGATAAATGAATAAATAAATAAAATCTTTAAAAAAAAAAAAAAACATTTATGGACTTCAATCACCAGTGAGTTTACTGCATGGATGGCTGATTACATCTGCATCAATCAGGGAAATTACATCATCAATGGGTGGTGCTTTTATGCAATCAGTTGAATGACTTAAAAGTGGAAGTGATTTCAACATTCAGAGAGAATTTCCCAGCTCGTCGTTGGACAGGCAACTTCTCCCAGAAACTCATCAACGACCTTTCATCGGGCTTTCATCGGAGCCACTGGTTTGCAGCCTGCCTGCAGAACCTGGACTTGTGCATCCCCACGGTCGCGTGAGAGACTCTTTTAAAATTCCATATTATTGACAGATATCTCCTGCTGATTCTGTTTCCCGAGAGAACCCTGACTAATACAATCACTTTCTCCCTAACTCAGATCTGTTAAAAGTGTTCACTGTGTGAGTGGGAATCTCCCTAGCAACCCTGCCTAAGATAGCACAGGGTCATATTCTTCTGTCTTCCCCCATGAGCACTTCCACTTTTGCCACGTTAGTGTCCTCAAATTTAGTTTCATGCACACGTAGATTCCCACTATTGTCCATTCATCCCAGCTCTGCAATAATGATGATCCTATTTCTCCTTAAATTCCTAATGTAGTTTTAGGTTTGTTCTATAGCAGGGGTTTTTAACGTTTTTTGTTCCGTGGACTCCTTTGCCAGTCATGTGAAATGAATACTACTGTAATTTATTTACTGCATACATTCAAGAGTGAACGAAATGCTAGATTTCAG